>WNLN01000092.1:0-97759 GCA_021347865.1 Sarocladiaceae sp. CBMAI 1973 | reverse complement strand
TGGTATCCAGAAGGCTTCGTGAGCTGGACCAACGCTGGAGGGCCATACTATATTGCGACGAAGAAAGCTGCATGAGTTAGCATGAGTTAGCGAGGCGGCTTGACGCCGTGTATGACTTCGACGGATGGATGTGTTGTGTTTGATAGATCTGGCTGGAGTCTCGGCTTTTTGTATAACTTACCTGATACCTCTAGGAGATAGCACTTTGGAGACATGCAATACCACAATTTGAGTGGAAAAAGTGGAAGTGAACTGTCACCGGTCGTTGATGTGAGGCTCATTCGCCAGATTCATTGCATCGGCCTCTTGTGCCATACGTTTCATCCATCGGTCAACGAGGTCTTTGTTGTCGGCCTTAACTTTGTCCCTCTCTTTCTCCGCGACTGATAATTGGAGATTGAGCGTTATCATCTCGTCTTGGACTTCCTGTAGAAACAAATCAGCTACTGAGTCTAGCTTATTGTGAGACGGGGAGAAGCTCACCTCAACAAGCTTACGCTTTTCTCGCAGCTCATGATCTCTGTCATTGAGCCTTGTTGTGAGTGTGGCGCACTCGGTCTCGAGAACTCTCAGAGTCCTGGTATCGGTCTTCGTCTTCACGCGAAGCCTTGTAAGTTCCTCTTCAGCGACGCGCAATCTGGTTTCTGCCACGCCTCTGGATCGAAGAGCCTCGGCGACTTCGAGGCGGGCTTGAGCCAAACCAGGATCATTCTGATTTGCGCCCGGGGTCAGCTGAGGAGCTGTTGACCCTGAAGAAGCAGCCTGAGCCTCGAGAGCTGACTTCTCCGCCTCTAAAGCCGAAATGCGATCCGCCATCTGGGAGCCTGGAGACCATATCAGTAAGGGTTACGATTAGTGGCCATGATGTAGGGGCTGCCATACACGCTTGAACAAGCTCCATGTTGACTGGATTGCGAAGCTCAGCATCTTGGATGGATGAGAGGTACTCCTCCCTCCAGCTCGGCATTTTCAGTAGCGGCTTTGTGGTGTGCGATCGCAGCCGCGAAATCGTGATTCTGAACTCTGATCTGATGGCGCGTGGTTTACCTTCGTTGCCTGGTCCAGAATGATGCAACGATGTACAGTGCATTTTGAAGTTTGACACAGTACGCGATTGACTATGATCCCGTAGTTTGGTGGCACCTGCCGCACTGTCCGAGCACTACTGCACAGGTCCACCAGCGCATCCCTCGGAGCTCCAACCAAGCTCCAACCCTCATATCAGCTCAGCTTGAACGCCCAATCCGCTGAAATTCTTACGGGTACGGGCATGCGCATGACGAAGATGAGATTGTAGCCATGGACACCCTTCAACCAAGAGCCGATTGGGAGGCTGTCGGCGACAAATGGTTCCGCAAGACACAGACATACACAGCCGTCTTCGACGCGGACCTAGACCTTGACAACTACATCCTTGTTGGGGCACCCTTTGGTGGTGCAATCGGTACGTCAACCAAACATATTCTCACTCTCTTGCACTCATTGTCTGGCGCATGGTTCAGGAGAACTGGGTTACCACCATATGGCTCGATGACGTCGCGCATCTCTCTGACAGCTATCAGCACTGTGGCGGGATGACACCAAACTCCATGCGAGTCGGCCTGGCCAGTCAGCGAAGCCCGCAATAGATCTTTACACTCTATCTGGAAAGAAGATACGCAGCATAGCCTGGGACAAAAGCTCGATCGCCAGCCTTGGTTGGTCTGATGAGGAGAAGCTACTCGTCGTGTCGACGGACGGCAATGTGAGATGCTATGATCTACAGGGCGACTTCAGCCACTTTTCATTAGGCCACGGCGCCGACAATTATGGTGTCGAGTCATGCCGGTGAGTCGTCTCTCTCCTGTGACTAGATTATTTACTGACTTCGCAGCTTCTATGGTACGGGCATGGTTGCTCTGTTGGGCAACAACACATTCGTCACAGTCTCCTCATACGCTGAGCCTCGTCCAAAGCTACTCGCGAATCCCCCACCTGGAGAGATTCACGCATGGGGCATCGTATCACCCAATCACACCCTCTCTCGCTCTGTTGAGGTTCTCGTCAACACTGGCAAGACAATTCATGTCCTTGATGTGACCGAATGCGATGATCGCTTCCTCGACATTGGACCTTTTAGTCATGTGAGCGTTTCCCCCGACGGGAGATACGTCAACCTATATGCGCAAGATGGCAAGGCACACATCATTTCAAGCGACTTCCAGGAAAAGCTCTTCGAACATGACTCGGATTCACAAACACCACCCCTTTACGTAGAGTGGTGTGGTGAAGACGCGATCATCGCATGGGAAGATGAAGTTCACGTTATTGGCCCAGGAGATTCTTCTATATCGTATTTGTACGATAGTACTCGCGTCCACGTCATATCTGGTGAGCAAATCCTGCGGATGTTTCTCGAACTGGTGCTGACCCAAAGCAGAGATCGACGGAGCCCGCCTTATCACGAACGACTTCTGCGAGTTCCTTGAAAGGGTCCCGCGAGATACGCTTGAAGTTTTTGGGCAGGCAACTGATTCATCCCCAGCATCGATCTTGCTCCATGCTGTGGGTGAGCTGGAGAACGAGTCCCCCAAGGCCGATGACTACATCCAACTTATTCGTGGCAATCTCACCGAGGCTGTTGATACATGTGTCAATGCCGCTGGTCGCGAGTTCGACTCGCATTGGCAGAAGCGACTACTCAAGGCTGCTTCTTTTGGCAAATCTGTCCTTGACATTTACAACAGTGATGATTTCGTAGATATGTGCGAGACCTTGCGGGTGCTCAATGCCGTTCGATATTACGAGGTTGCGATACCACTCTCATTCGAGCAATACCTCACTCTTACACAGGAAAAGCTCATTCAGCGACTACTCAGCAGACATGAATATCTTTTGGCTCTCAAGATTGCTGGGTATCTGAAGCTTCCCACGAATCGGATTTATGTGCACTGGGCATCGACCAAGGTCAAAGTTGGCTCCGAGGACGATGACACTATTTGCAAAGCTATCGTGGAGAGGTTGTCCGGCAAGTCAGGGATCTCGTTTGAGGAAATAGCCCGAGCCGCATACCACGAGGGACGGTCTCGCCTGGCCACGGAGCTTCTCAACCACGAGCCTCGAGGTGGACGCCAGGTCCCATTGCTAATGGATATGGAAGAGGACGAACTCGCCCTGGACAAGGCTGTGGAGAGCGGAGATACGGATCTCTTATTGCATGTTCTCCTGCAGCTCAAGAAGAAGCTACCTTTGGCCACATTTTTCCGCACGCTCAACGCACGCCCAACGGCTACTGCTTTGGTCGAATCGGCTGCGATGATGGAGAACGATAATACCCTGCTCAAGGATTTATACTACCAAGACGATCGACGCATTGATGGCGCCAACGTCTTCATCCGCGAGTCTCTCAAACAACCTGATGCTCGCACAGCTTCCGATAAGCTCGCGCTCGCTGCAAAGTTACTCTCAGACTCGAAGGAGACTTCATTCGAAGTACACGCGCTCAAAGAAGCAACCACTCTTTTGCGTATGCAAGAAGCATTTGACCGAGATTTGACAGACACGTTTAGTGGACTGAGTGTCAATGAGACGATGTTCAAGCTTATACGTCTTGGGTACCACGGCAGAGCAAAGAAGCTTCAAAGTGAATTCAAGGTCCCTGAGAAGGTGTCCTGGTGGATCCGGTGCGTATCGCAATCGCGTATTCGACATGTTGACGCAGAAGACTGACTCAGTGCCATAGACTCCACGCATTAGTAGCGAAGCGTGACTGGAACGAGATTGAAGATATCTCCAAGACGAAGAAGAGTCCGATCGGCTGGGAGGTAAGCTATTTCTGGTGTTATCTCTGCTTCACCGCAATGTGGTACTGACATATGCCAAGCCCTTCTTCAACCTGACTCTGCAAGCGGGCAACCCACGACTGGCCGCCGTATTTGTTCCCAAGTGCACAAACCTCGAGGTGGGGGAGTCTATCACCATGTATGAGAAATGTGGCATGAAGACAAAGGCAGCTGAAGAAGCAGTGCGACTCAAGGATGTCGATTCATGGGAGAGGCTGCTCGGAGAGGCAGGAAGAAACACAACTGAAGGAAGGGAGATCGAGAGGCTGGGACAAGCGGTCTTCAAGAAGTGAGCTCGGCGAGTTCGAGACTCGTGAGTCTATTTTTGTGGCTATTCGTCGAAGAAAGACGATAGCACGGCTGAACCCGAGACTGTGCATGGACAGCCTTGCGTTCAGAACTTGAAACACCCTCGAAGTATGTAATGACACCAAGGTAGTGTGGCTGAGAATGGGATGACTGTACTTGAGACATTATGCGACGAACCTACTGGTGAGGCTGAGAGACAGTCTGTTACAACCTGCTGGTCACGGCTGGGCGTAGCTTGTTAAAGTGGCGCATCTGTCGGCCGGACTGGAGCTTCCAGAAGCTTTCGAGCTGTGATCATGACCTTCACCAACATCACGATTTCAGCCTACCACGTGGACCTGTACCGAAAGGTCCTGAGCGATCACGATCCGATCTATTTACGACAGCCTAACCTTTTTGTGCTCAATTCTAACAATCTATCTTACGGAACAAAATTTGACGGGCTGAGTCGACAGCTGATGAGCATCAGAAAGAGCAACAGTACGGAAACACTGTTGCTAGGGTAGTCAACTGCCGGCAAATGACGTAGGTCTTCGATTGAATTAATTCAATTACAGCTGGTTAGAGTGAGGATAGCCTCTCGTACACTGTACGTAATGCCTGGCACAAACGACCAGGGTGTAGAAGCTGCTAGAGCTCACTTCCTGTCAACACTACGTCCGGCAGGCAAGCAAGAAGGCTCAAGCGGCAATGATGACCATACTGTCTCGAACCTGAAAATGGCAAGGGATTGATTCCAATGACGGCGTCTAGGAGCGTGTGCCAAGTGCTGACAGGTACATGCTCTGCTGTCTCGCGCATGCCGTCGATCGGAATGCTAGGACCTGGACGCCTATGCATGAGAGGCCTCAACGACGTGGAAGGACAGCTTCGAGAACATGACGATGTCTCGCATGCCTGGAATGGTCCTTTAGCCTGGCCTAGGCTGCGCACCAATGAATTGTCTCATTTACAGCTTCGCCTCTAAGCTCATGAGGCTCTCGGAGCAACAACGCCCTGGAATTTTGGAGCAGTTGTCACCGAAGACGCTCAGCAATGCCTACGAACAAGGTACTCCGTGCTGGTTAGACTATGCCTCACCGGAACTCGCAGCGTTCAACGGCAACCACTCGGTGGAACTCAAGATGGCCACCGCGGGGTCGAGGCCGGTGTCAGAACGAACGACCGCCTGCTCCCTAGCGAACCTGATAAGGGCAGAGCAGCGTCTGGGTTCTGCAGGGCGGGTGCATTTGGGCTGGGGGTGGAGTCGTCTAGCTGCATGTGATGAGGCCTGGTGCTGGGGCACCATGCTTTACGACACTCCACTGATCGAGTCCCGCATTCCAGATCAGGATGGTGGTGTGCTGAGGTGGGAGAAGGTGGTGGGCGAGTCAGGCGGCTGCGTCTGGGTTGCTGTCGTGTGGTGGCTGTTTAGGAGTTCGTCCCTGTCACGAGGGGTGATGTTCGGGAGAGCACGGAAGCTGTCATAACGTTAATTCGCGTCAGCACGATATTCGAGAAGTTCAGCGACGTCCCAGAAAGCATGCACTCTTTTGTAATGATTCGACTATGACCGTGCTATTCCTTGAGAGGAGTTGAGCCCCTCTGGCGAAGGCAAAATGATGGGCGGCGGCGTGGAAGTGGCGAAAAAGTGGCACCGAAGGGACCGGGAGCAGACGGACGGGAGCACAACAGGACAGCGCCCAGGGTGTTGGTAAGATGCGTTCACGTTTCCTAGACGTCAAGTGGGGAGTTGTCGAGTCCAGGCCTTGAATGAATGATCGAAGAGGGTTCGTCCCGCTGAGTTTCTTCGAGGTTTCACTTCGTTGGTGCTGGCAGTGAGGCAGGCTCACACTGTGAGTGCAGTACAGCCCCGAACGGTAACGAGACAAGGCAAGACAGGTTCAAGACACAAAGGGGTAGAGACATGCGGCACACGACGTTGATGGATGACTCTGGGCTCTGCAGCTGAGACCGCCTGGGAGTGCGTTCCTGATGCTCTAATTCAAGCCAGCTGCAATGGCAATTGTAGTGGGGTATGGAGTTGGAGCAGCATTCACTTTGAATCGAAGAGTCGGAGTGCAACGGTCGAGGTCATTCAGCACTGCCCAGCCATGTCATGGGGCCAAGCAACCAAAACACCACCAGGCGCAGGCTCAAAGTCGATTATGTAGAAGTAGCAGAGCCTCGCCGCTCGTACGACTTGTCCAATTACTTTCAACTACCTCAAACAGTTTCGAATCTTCTTAGCTCTTGAGGGCATCTGAATTGGTGCCACTAGAGACCAGTCAGTGGTCGCCAAAGCCAGACCCTGGCTCTTGGAAGTGACTTCATCCTTCGCCAGCCTCCATCCTCAATCGCCGCCGGCCATCGACCCGGCCCATCCATGCCCTGTCCGTTCAGCCACGCGCCCATCAACTGTTGTTAGTTACGAGCCTAGACCAGAAGAGCAACCAGGGTCCCGTCCTTGGTCCTCTGCCTCGCCTCCTTCCTCTCAACCCAGCCTGCTTTCCTGAGCTTTGCTCTTCTACAACTACTTCCTGTCCAACCTTGCCATCCATCTCTTGAACTCTACGTACTTCCGATAGGTACGACACGCCCCGACGACGAGACACCACACACGAGACACCACCACGAGACCGTCGACGAATCACGACAATTTGCAATTGCGACTCCAAAACAGTCGATCAATCAAATACTTACGACCCTTGGAACTGCACCAACTGGAATTTCCCATCTGCGACTCTTTCTACCCTTCTCCTTCCCCACACGAAACAAGGCCCAGCATTAAGCACTGTCCAGCGCTGTCCCTCCTCTCCACCGCCTAAACGGAGACTGCCGCACCGCTGACCACCAATCCCTCAAAATCGCCGAGCGTCACGCCTTTTACCTCACCTTTGCCTCTCACACAAATGCAAATGTTGACCCAGCCGATATCTTCTCCTCCGCCAGCCCCTACAGGCCCATCAGCGTCAGTTCGGTCATCCCAGTCCGCAGTCGCATCGTCGTCTCCGTCCTCGTCAGCGCCTAGTAGACCGTCCCGCCTCCGCGCACTCAGTTATCTGAGGAGTGTCACCCATAACCACCTGTCGCGCGATAGCAGTCACAGCAACCACTCGAATCGGCAGACGGTCTCGACATCGTCGCCATCAGCCTCGAGGCCGGGGAACAGCCTCACCCGCTCGGTGAGCTACTCGCCTGGTTCTTCAAGCCCAGGACTAGCCGACAGACAGCAAACCTCGCAAATTACTGGTGAAGGCACCGGCAACAGATTGACTCTCGTGGACTCTGCGCCAACAAGTCTCGCTGCTCGTAACGCCGCCGCTGTCGAAACTACAATCCCCGAATCCGTAACAACGGCCGACTCATTGAACGTTGAGACTGGAGGTGACACGATGACACGTCAAAGAGCGACTTCGGCCAGCGAGCCCTCCACAGTCCAAACCAGCGCCCCTGCAGCCGATGCCCGACCTTCAATACGTTTCTCGGCCTACTTCGACCCTCGATCAAATCGACCGTCTCTCACCTTCCCGCCAATTACCCGCAATCTGCCCACGGGCACTGAGTCTATCCGTGTCGGTCGCTACTCCGAGCGCGATGGACAGGCAATGGCCAACACCTCGCCGCACCAGCCCTCTGCCGCCCCGGTTGGGTTCAAGTCCAAGGTTGTTAGCCGTCGGCACTGCGAATTTTGGCATGAGAACGGAAAATGGTATATTAAGGATGTGAAGAGCAGCTCTGGCACGTTCCTGAACCACATTCGTCTCAGTCCCCCAAGCCAGGAGAGTAAAGCTTATCCGGTGAACGATGGAGACATTGTCCAGTTGGGTATCGACTTCAAGGGCGGAGAGGAGATGATTTTCCGATGCGTCAAGATGAGGCTCGAGTTGAACCGCGGTTGGCAGACCAAGCTCAACACCTTCAAGTAAGCTTGCAATTTCCACAACGTGACGTTTTCGAAGCGTTTGCTGACTCCTACGTAGCGTGGCCGCACACAAGAGGCTACGGACAATGGCAAACAGTGCCGCCACTGCCACAGGTTCCAGTTCTCAGGATTGCGCAATTTGCCTGAACTCCATCGCGGTAAGCCCTATTTCCAAACCATTTTCCGAATATTTGCTGATCGCTTCGAATCCAGCCCTGCCAATCGCTATTCGTCGCACCCTGCTCGCATACCTGGCACTTCAAGTGTGTCAAGTCCTTGCTTCTGTCGCCAAATTATCCCGTCTTCATCTGTCCCAATTGTCGTGCCGGCGCCGATCTCGAAGCTGATGTCGACGAGCCTACCGATTGGGACCCGGCTGGTTCAGGCGAGGAGGGCGCCGAGGCAGAGTCCGCAAGCGAGGATTCCAAGAGCCCCGCCGATCCCGATCAGACGCACATTCCCGATACCAGTGACACGAACGACGTCACTGTGACTGTCAACTCTTCCTCTGACGCGCCCTCGCGACCTGGTCTTCCTCACACAGCTTCCGCGCCATTGCCCATTCGCAATGCCTCGGCTGGTAACGCGGCGCGGGCGAGCAACAGTGGCGATCGACCGAGTCGCACACCTTCCCCGCCGGGGCATGGACCTGAGGGTCCGATCACGCCACGGAATGATGCAGGGCCATGGGTGTTCGATGGTAGTGCCGGCCCCGGCGCTGCTGAGGCAAACCCCGGCGAGATGGTGAGCCTTGATGCTGCCGCAGACATGGCTACGAACGATGCCAGTGATAGCGCCAACAGATGATCTTCCACTTTGGTCTATCGAGCGAGGAGATAGTTAGCTACGGTTATTGGGTTATCAGCATAAAGTGCAATCAGAGCATAGCATGGGAGAGCAAGGGTGGTTTGATTCAGTTCAGCATGGCGAGCGGTGGTGCCATATAGCGTAACATAGGGAATGGTGTTTCGGCGTTTCCTTTTACATCATCAACAGATACAGCTATTACGTTTCCGGATCTTGATGGCGATAAGTTCCCGATCATGGGTCCAAGCATTGCGCGAGATGGGATGCTTAATAAACTTTCAGTTTCTGACGCTGTACCTCTAAGCTCTTGATGTTATGTTGAGCACAATGAAACTCGAGAGCTGTCTAGATGGCAACTCGGGTCAAGTGTTCGACATGCGAATATGGTGCTGTCTCATGCATTGCAACACTGGTAAACTGTGTAACTCACGTCGAGGTCTTGAAAGAATTCAGGCCCATAAAGTGACCTGTACGATATAACTTTTTTTTGTCGATACATTATGAATGCAAGTACTAATAGAACAATGGACCAGTCTGATCAAGAATCAATACATTCGAGAGACAGTCAATAGGAATGTTCGACGTTTGAACATCTGCCTGCAGGTTGAACATGAACCCGGGTCACCGGCTTATCGCCGACGGTTGCCCGATAAGGAACTCTTAGTGGCCCGTGCACGCGACAGTTGACCAGCAATTGTACGGCCATTTTTCGCCTGACGTCGCCTCCTCTGACTTCGATCCGCAACCACAAATTATCGCCATATCACCTATCGCCAGAAAGCTTGCTTGTTGCGACCACAATGTTGCGACACTTGAGCTCACGGCTGCAGCCCCGAGCGGCGCGAGCCTCGGACTCCTTGGCGCAGAACCTGAGGAGAGGTTCAGCCATCATCCCGAGGAGGCCGTTCGCGACAGTCCAGGTCGAGGGAATCCCGAAGGAACCGACCGAGCTCGATCAAATCACAACCCTGCCGAATGGCCTGCGTGTCGCATCAGAAGCCCTGCCGGGTTCGTTCTCTGGTGTCGGTGTCTATGTTGAGGCTGGATCACGATTCGAGAATGAGTCCTTGCGCGGAGTTTCTCACATCATGGACCGCCTGGCGTTCAAGTCGACAAGCAAACACACCGCGGACGGTATGCTCGAGAAGATGGAGGCACTAGGTGGAAACATCCAATGCGCCTCATCACGCGAGTCGATGATGTACCAGGCCGCCACATTCAACAATGCTGTTCCCGACACGGTCGCCCTTCTTGCCGAGACGATTCGCGAGCCGCAAATCACAGAGGACGAGGTCGCCGAGCAGATCGAGACGGCAAGATACGAGATTGCAGAGATTTGGAGCAAGCCGGAACTGATCCTTCCGGAGTTGGTTCACACTGCTGCGTTCAAGGACAATACCCTCGGCAACCCGCTGCTCTGCCCCCAGGAGAGACTGGAAAGCATCAACAAGCACACGGTCGAGATGTACAGAGATCTGTTCTACAGACCAGAGAGGATCGTGGTGGCTTTTGCGGGCGTCGAGCATTCTCAAGCCGTCCGACTCACGGAGCAGTTCTTCGGCGACATGAAGGCACCGATGCAAGCCTCCCCACCGCTCACAGGCTCGGAAACCTCAAGCGAACACAGCTTCTCTGACAGCGAAGCGAGCGATTCATCTTCATCCAGCTCCTCATCGTCTCCATCTCGACTCATGAACAAGATTCCTTTCCTCAAGAACATCTCCACATCCGCCTCCCACTCCGCTTCCGTCCTGCCAACACCACCCTCCGAGCTCGACATCCTCCAACCTTCTCGCTACACAGGTGGTTTTCTCGCACTTCCCGCACAACCTCCGACCGTCAACGGCCCCACCAATTTCAGCCACATTCACGTTGCCTTCGAGGGCCTCCCTGTTGCATCTCCCGATATTTACGCTCTTGCAACTCTGCAGACCCTCCTCGGTGGTGGCGGTTCATTCTCAGCCGGTGGACCTGGAAAGGGCATGTACTCCCGCCTTTTCACCAATGTCCTCAACCAGCACCACTGGGTCGAGTCATGCATCGCATTCAACCACTCCTACACCGACTCCGGTCTCTTCGGTATCTCCGCATCATGCCTCCCTGGTCATACTTCCGCAATGCTCGACGTCATCTGCCAGGAACTCCGCGCTCTGACACTCGATACCGGATACTCTCGTCTCCAACAAGTTGAGGTCGACCGCGCCAAGAACCAACTCCGATCATCACTCCTCATGAACCTCGAGAGCCGCATGGTCGAGCTTGAGGATCTCGGCCGCTCTGTCCAGGTGCACGGCAAGAAGATCCCCGTCCGAGAGATGTGTCGTCGGATTGATGAATTGACGGTGCAGGACCTGAGGCGTGTTGCTAGCCAGGTCGTCCACGGCCTGGTACAGAACGTAGGAGGCGGAAGCGGTGCACCTACAGTCGTTCTGCAAGAGGCCCAAGCCTACGGTGTGACTACACACACGATGGGCTGGGATCAGATCCAAGACAGGATCGACAGTTGGAAGCTGGGGCGCTCATCGTGAGCCGCACACCGCCTGCGCCGGGTCTAAATGTATGATTAGTAGATTTCATTACTTTCAAGTGTACAGCATAAGGGATTGTGACGATCTTCAAGTGGGATTCGAGGACTGGGTCACATCTATTGTTCTAATAAAATAGACAAACACTACATTACATCTCCACCGTGGTATCCTTTCCTAAACTCCATTTGCTGTATGTAAAAGCCCCAGATGACTCCTCCACATTGGACTCTGAGTCCCTTAAGCGTATGTATGTCGTGAATCGTAAGTAATCACTGAATCGTATCTAATGGTGGGTTTCACAACCTCGATCGGACCGCCTCAAGTCTGTACTTGACCTCCTTCAGCGCCTTGTTCGTAGGTTTCCAATCGTCGAACTGCTTCAGTAACTCGTCCGTCTCTGCACTCAGCTCTGTCTTCACGAGATCTTCCTCAAGCACACCCCTCATGATCCAAGGCAAGACGTAAGGGTTGGCACCACCAAGTGCGCCTCTAGGTTGGACATCCACAGGAACCGGCTTGGCAGTCGAAGTCGTCTCCAGTGCGTGAGTCACCGCTAGCTCGTAGACAGCCGGCTCGAAGTACAAGCGAGAGTGGCCTTCTCCGGACACAAGAGGACCCGCGAGAGGAATTGACAGTTCGCGGATGAGACCATGGTCTGAGATTCCGAGATTTCGGAGTTTGAGGGCGAAGCCGACGAGGTGAGCAATGAAATCAGGGGTGTGAATGCGTCCGTCAATGAAGACCGCACGAAAGATGTAAGGATGGTGCGCCGGAGAATAAACGGCAGACTGTGATAAAGATTAGCAAGGGCAATGAATCACGGCTCGCTTCAAGACACTTACCTCCATAGGCACAACCTGATCGTCAATGCTGCCAATAAAAGTGATACGCGCCCCATATTCCAGCACTCTCTTCGTCGCAATTTCAAATCTTTGTGAGTTGACGCTTCCCGGATCTCCAAACTCCCAAAGTTCTGACGCTGAGCCAGTAAAGAAGTTGGACCGGTGTGATGGGAACGGCCCGAGTGCTACACCCGCCATTGCACACACCCCAATCTTCGCATCGGTGATGATTCCAAGGTCGATGAGCTTCTCTATCAACATGATGCTGACGGGCACACCCTGTGAGTGGCAAGCGATGATGATCAGATCAGCTTTCCGGATGTGGTCGATCCAGTTCAGCATGAGTTTCCATAAATTGTCGACTCGGTCACTGATCTTGCCCTCCCCTTCCAGAGCAACTTTCTCGATCTCGCAATCCGCACAGCCATGCGCATCTGCCCACTTTCTGATGGCCTCAGCCCCCAATGTCGCGAAGCGTAAAGACGTCCCGGTAGGGTGACCGATCATAGGTCGCAGATAGGTGTGCGGGAAAAGACCATGGACTCCGATGGCTAAAGCCTTGCGGATTTTCGGGGGTTCCTTCACGCGGCATACATGATTTGCGGACGGCTGCTGGGTGCGCAAGAGGAATTGGGCAACTTGCTTGAGTATCGATGGGTTGTCCTTCATCTGGTAGGTGCTTGAGAACGAAGGCAGTAGCAGGTTGGGAGGATGCTTCATCGCCGTCTGCGCCTCTGCTGTCGACTTGGTGGATTCATCGGTCTTAGGAGGTGGCATTTCTGTCTGGGTTGGCGTCTGCGTGCCAGATCCAGGCTGGCTGCCTGCTGAAAGCACTGCGCTTCGGGTGGACGATGGTGAGCCTGCCTCAATATCCATAGAGGGCGGGCGAACCCGCTTGTTCTTCCTCCATGTTGACTTGCCGGTAGCTGCGATGTCTTTGGCGTTTGTCTCTGCCTTAGTCGCCTTTGCTGCCGTCCCTGACATGTTGCCTTCATCCATAGGCTTCGGGTGTGCTTCCGATCGATCGCCTATTACTGCGATCTCCCCGTGCCCCGCCTCTTTTGACGCCCCTTTCGACTTGGGAGAATCAGTCGACCAGAAAGCCCATGTTGAGCCCGCCTTTGGCGTTTGTTGTTTCGGTGCACCTGGCAGCTCGTCTGTGATCTCGGCGGTCGCTGCCGCTGTGGTTGAGGGGTCCTCCGTATTCGTATCCTCCACGATCTCTGGACGCAGTGTCTCTTTAGCGGCGGGAGTTGTTGACCAAAAGCCGAACCAAGATGTCGAAGGTAGTTCATCGGACTTGGTGTTCTCCGCAAGCGGCTCGGCGGCAGCTGGTTCAATGACGGGTGTCTTTGGCTGCTCTTCCACATCATTGGTCTGAAGAGCACGAGATGGCTGTGGAGAAGTAGCTTGGGGCGTTCCTGTAGTCTCAGTGAAAGGGGTACGCAGCAACCAGCTTGTCCAGCCAGAAGACGTGGCTGGTCTCTCAGGCGTCACAGGGCGACCAACGCCAGCATCGTCTTCTTTCGGTGACAGTACTTCGCTTCCTGGTTCTGTTACGCCGTTGAGGTCCCCCGATCGCTTTGGTCCTGATGTTTTGTTGTCCGTGTCGGGTATGGTGGAAGCTTCGGGTACGTTTGTCAAAGTGTTGATGGTCTTCCCACTCATTATGCTGGCTGTGTCGCTTGGTCTTCGCGTTTCGTACTTGCTCAAGTCGGAGGCCCTCGAAGACTTCACCGTACCTCCGAAGATGTTCTCCTTCGCCACAGAGGTCGACGCAGTAGCTTTCGGTGGTCGCGGCCACGAACTGTACCAACTTCGTGCTTTGTGCAACTACGTCCGTTGTCAGGACAAGAAATATCGTGTGAGACTTCGCATAGAATCCTACCTGCTTGGGTTGGCGCGCCGTGATGTCTGACTTCGCCGGCGAAGTTTGATCATTCGTCGACATCTGATCGAAGGAAGGTGCCGAGGCAGTCGCAGCTTGTGACGTAGCTTCCAGCGTTGCGTTTGTCGAAGCGCTAGACAGTGCAGGTCCTGCTGGGTTCGGGCGTTGACGCTTCCGTGGAAGCATCATGAGAGAAAGATGGCAGAAATAAGGACATGTACGCGGTTGATAAGCTTTCTGCCACGTTAACGCAGCCGTGGAGTGTAGCGTGAAGCCAACTCAAGTAGGGTCAATGTGCCTGTGACGTGCACTGTCGGATAGTGGCAGCTGCCAGCCCCGCCAACGCTCAGGCTTGTCAACAGTCAGTGCCTTCAGGGACCCCAACACTGTCACGATAACAGACCAGGGCAAGATCACATATATAAATACAAATCGAGGTGAATCTTTAACAAGGGCTCAGTCTGTGTCACAGTTGTAAATTTTTATCAATCAGAATGTGGTCTTTATCGCCCTCGTTGACAGTGTTCCAAGAGTGAGTACCTGTCCTGTAAGCAAATGCGGTTTAGCGCCCCAATGCTTATCAGCTTATCGACCGAGAACTTATCGCTTATCGATGTCCCGCCAGAAAAAAATCCAGAGCCATCGCAAAGTGAGCGCAGGGTCTGAAGCTCTCGAAACCGCAGTAGCAGCATTCGCACGATTATATGCGGCCGCCACCACAATGAGCAATTTGAAGCGCAAGGACGCCCCCGGTGGCCAGCCGCCGGCCAAGTCCGCTAAAGGTGCAAAAGATGCAAGACCTTCGAAGAACGACGCCGCACCAAAGGCTACGAAGACTCCCGACTCGGGCGCAAGTCGACCGAAGCCCGCCGCAGTAGTGTCGGTCCTTAAGGATGAGGAGCCAATGTTCCCCAGAGGAGGAGGCAGTGTCCTTACACCCTTGGAGCAGAAGCAGATCAATATCGAGGCGAAGGCAGATGCAAAGCGCGAGGAGGAATTCGAGACTGCCGGCAAAGCTGGTGCCAAGAAGAAGCGGAAAGCATCGACCAAGGCCAGCAAGAAGACACAGTCCACGCCCAAGGACACAGATGACTCAGTGAAGCCTGAGAGTCTCAATTTCAAGGTAGGTTCTCTACTCAGCTTGCGTTGCGCGCGGGCTTTTGCTAATTGCTCCAGAAACTCGTGAAAGGCTCTCTGGTCCTCGGACAAGTCACTCGCATCAATGGAACCGATCTCGAGGTTGCCCTGCCCAACAACTTGACCGGACACGTTTCGATTGCCGCGATGTCAGAGCAAATCACCAAACGACTACAAATGACCCTCGACCAGATCGACAATGACGAGGATTCTTCCGACGACACCGATGTCGACCTTGCCTCTATTTTCGCCGTCGGCCAATACCTCCGGGCGTACGTTCTCTCAACAGCGGATGAGACCTCCACCGGAAAGAGCAAGAGAAAGATCGAACTATCATTGCGACCCGCCGAAGCCAACACTGGCCTCGAAGCAGACGATGTTATGGCCTTCGCTACAGTCATGGCATCTATCACCAGTGTAGAAGACCACGGCTGTGTCATGGATATCGGCGTGAAGGGCCTTGGAGGCTTCTTGCCCAAGTCAGAAATTGATCCCAGCATCACAGAGGACCGTCTGCAACCGGGCGCTGTGTTTCTAGCCAAGGTCACCGGCAAGCGTGGCAAGATTGCCCAGCTCACCCTCAGCCAGAAGAAACTCGGCGAGGTGAAGCAAGTGCCAGAGGCGACGACTATCAACACTTTCCTCCCAGGCACCACTGTTGATCTGCTCATCTCCCAGACTGATCGCAGAGGTATTGCTGGCAAGATTCTTGGTCATCTCGATGCAACAGCTGACCTGATACACTCTGGCGTCGGACCATTGGACACTGATGTCGAGGCAGCCTACAAGATCGGATCTAGAGTCAAAGCAAGAGTCATTTGCAACTTCCCCACAGCGAAAGAACCCAAGTTGGGCATCTCTCTCCTCCCACACATCACCACCTTGAGCCCGAAGGTCACAGACGGCCGTTACGGCAAACTACCGCTTCAAGCTCTCCCTATCTCATCAACGGTAGAGAAGTGCAAGGTCACACGCGTCGACAACGATATTGGTCTTTTCGTCGACCTGGGCACTGGCGGCTTGAAGGGTTTCGTTCACATTTCTCGCGTGAAGGACGGCAAGATCGACGCCTTGTACGCTACCAGCGGTCCATACCAGACTGGCTCGACTCACAAGGGCCGTATCATCGGGTACAACCCCGTGGATGGCGTGTTCCAGCTGTCTTTCCAGAAGTCAGTGCTCGAACAACAGTACATCAGGCTTGAGGATGTTCCAGTTGGCGCCGTGGTCAATGGAGAGATCGAGAAAGTTATTGTTGGAGAGGAAGGTGTCAGCGGACTCGTCATCAAACTCGCCGAAGGAATCAGCGGTTACGTTGCAGAACAACATTTCTCCGATATTCGACTTCAACACCCTGAGAAGAAGTTCAGAGAGGGCGTCAAGGTCAAGGCCCGAGTTCTCTCAGTGAACGTCTCCCAGAAGCGGATGAAACTCACCATGAAGAAGACCCTCGTCAACTCCGAGGCTCCTGTTCTTAAGTCTTATGACGATGTTAGCATCGGACTGCAGGTACCGGGAACAATCATCAAGGTCCAGCAAAACGGTGCACGAATCCAATTCTACGGATCGTTGCAAGGCTTCTTGCCCACTTCAGAGATGAGCGAAGCCTACATCAAAGATCCCTCAGAACATTTCCGTACTGGCCAGGTTGTGAGCGTCCATGTACTGGACGTTGATGCCGACAAGCACCGCCTCGTTGTATCCTGCAAAGACCCTGCCGCCTTCGGTCTCGAGAAACAAAACGCCTTGAAAGACCTCAAGCTTGGCGACGTCGTTTCTGCCAAGGTTACACAAAAGACTGAGGATCAGGTCCTCGTCGAGCTCGAGGGAAGTGGCCTCAAGGCTACCCTTCCAGTTGGCCAGCTTACGGATAAGTCTGTCTCGAAGACACAGCAAGCACTGAAGCGCATCCACGTTGGTCAGACACTCTCAAACCTGATGGTTCTCGACAAGGACAACAACAAACGGGCAATCGTGCTTACACAAAAGCCGAGCCTATTGAGTGCAGCGAAGGAGGGCAAGCTTGTTTCGACATTCGAGGACTGCCAGCCAGGCATGATCACACACGGTTTCGTACGCAACATCACTCAAACGGCCGTCTTCGTCCAATTCGGTGGAAGTCTTCGTGCACTGCTACCCAGGGCTCGCTTGCCCACTGAAGCGCAGACCAAGCCCGACTTTGGTATGCATGTTTGGCAGACCATTGAAGTGAAGGTCATCTCAACTATCCCTGACCTCCGAAGAGTTCTTGTGGCTCCTGCTACCGGGGTCGACGAGGACGAGACGAAGCCCAAGGGCACCAAAGCCGCTGCACCTGCGCCTTCTGATGGCCTGGAGACGGGTAGCATTGTCAAGGCTCGAATTACTGCTATCAAGAAGACCCAGCTCAATGTTCAGATCCTGAAGAGTGAAAGCCAGGGCCGTGTCGACATCTCTCAAGCCTTTGATTCATGGGAGGACATCGCAGACACCAAGGATCCGCTCGCCAAGTTCTCCAAGGATCAAAAGATCGACGTTCGCGTGCTTGGAGTGCACGAGGCTAGAGATCACCGCTTCCTCCCTCTGTCTCACCGCACCGGCCACTCTGTTTTGGAGCTGACCGCGCGAGCTGCTGACCTCAAGGGTGATGCCACCGAGCCTCTCTCGATGAAGGACATCAAGGTTGGTGACAGCCATGTTGTTTTCGTCAACAACAGCACCCCTCAGTATCTCTGGGTCACTCTCTCCACCGCAGTGCGTGGGCGTATTTCTGCAATGGACGTCTCCGACGACTTGACCCTTCTTGGTGATCTTGAGACCAACTTCCCCGTTGGTACAGCTCTCAAGGCCAAGGTTATTGCAGTGGACGCCGTCAACAATCGCCTCGATCTGTCTTGCCGATCATCTGCAAGCAATGACAAGTTCGACTGGAAGTCTCTCAAGAAGAACATGGTGCTCCCTGGCCGCATTACCAAGGTGAATGAACGTCAGGCCATGGTCAAGCTCAGTGATGCTGTTGCCGGACCGATTCACCTGCCCGATATGGCGGACAACTATGATGAGGTGAACACCACAAAGTTCCTAAAGGGCGAAGTGGTTCGGGTTTCTGTCGTTGACATCGATCTCAGCAACAAGCGCCTCCGACTCTCTACGAGGCCGTCAAGAATCATGAGCTCAACTCTCGATGTCGTTGACAAGGAGATCTCGACCATCTCCGATGTGGCAGCTGGAGACGTGGTGCGAGGTTTCGTCAAGAATGTCTCCGACAATGGCCTGTTCGTCCTTCTGGGCGGTCAGGTTACTGCTCGAGTCAAGATCTCCAACCTTTCGGACAAATACATCAAGGAGTGGAAGGACCAATTCCAAGTTGATCAATTGGTCAAGGGACGCGTGATCATGTCTGACAAGGCCACAAACACTATTGAGCTCAGTCTGAAGGATTCGACTCTTGACGACGGGTATGTGCCACCGCTATCATATGACACTATTGTCAAGGACCAGATCGTCACCGGATGGGTCCGCAAGGTCGAAGACTTTGGTGCATTCATCGTGATTGATGATTCATCTAATGTCAGCGGTCTTTGCCACCGTAGCCAAATGGCTGAGAGGCCCATCACCGACGCCACGAAGCTTTACAAGGAGGGTGATAAGGTCAAGGCACGGGTCCTTGAGATCGACGCGAAGAAGCGAAGGATCAGTCTCGGCCTGAGGCCTTCTTATTTCCAAGACGATGATACGGATATGGACTCGGACGATGCTGGAGCTGCCCTCGACGATGATGAGGCGGGCAGTGACGACGATGTCGAGATGGAGAACGGCGGTGCCTCTATCAAGTTCATTGGTCTTGACGGTGAAGACTCTGACGAGGAGGACGAGGATGATGACGATAACGATGAGGAGGACGAAGAGGATGAGGACGAAAGTGACGACGAGGACGCCACCACATTGGCCAATGGTCTTGGAGCTGGCAAGAAGTCGAAATGGACGGAGGACCCTTTTGCGGATGCTGAAGGCTCGGAGGACGAGACGATGGCAAAGGAATCGAAGAAGAGCAAGAAGAAGGCCAAGGCCGAGCCTGATGTCGACCGCACGGCTCAACTTGATACCAACGGACCTCAGACCGCTAGCGATTACGAGCGTCTGCTCCTCGGTCAGCCTGACTCTTCCGAGCTCTGGATTGCGTACATGGCCTTCCAGATGCAGGTCAGCGACCTTTCTGAGGCTCGCAAGGTGGCCAAGCGCGCCATCAAGTCCATCAACATCCGCGAAGAGTCAGAGAAGCTTAACGCTTGGATTGCATACCTGAACTTGGAGGTCGCTTACGGCAACAAGCACACTGTCGAGGAGGTGTTCAAGGATGCTTGTCAATACAACGACGAGCAGGAGGTTCACGAGCGTCTGGCCAGCATCTACATCCAGTCAGAGAAGCTCAAGGTATGTTTCGTCACCAATTTAAGGGCCAAGAATAGTTTGCTAACAATTGATGCAGGAAGCCGAAAAGCTCTTCGAGACAATGGTGAAGAAGTTTGGAGCCAAGGCACCAAGCGTCTGGATCAACTACGCTCATTTTCTGCACGCTACGAGGAACGAACCTGCGCAGGCTCGTGCCTTGCTTCCTCGCGCTACACAACAGCTGCCCAACCACCTTGGTCAGACAATCATTGCTCGGTTCGCTGCTCTCGAGTTTCGCTCTCCCAATGGTGAGCCTGAAGTCGGCCGCACCATGTTCGAAGGTCTCCTTGCTGCCTATCCCAAGAAGGGCGACCTTTGGAGCCAGCTCCTCGATCTGGAGTCTGGCGTTGCCGGCAATGATGCGACCGCGGTGCGTGATGTCTTCGAGCGCCGAATTCGTGTCAAGGGCCTGAAGCCTCAGCAAGCGGAGAAGTGGTTCCGTCGCTGGGCCGAGTTTGAGGAGAAGAAGGAGGGCGCCAAGGGCAAGGAGAGGATCATGGCGAAGGCCCAGGAGTGGGCAGGCAAGTTCAAGGCGAAGAAAGAGGCCGATGCTGCGGCTGCGGCATTGGAGGAGATGGAAGAGTAAAGGTTTACAAAAAGCAAAATGTACATGCAACACATAGGCTGGCGTTCTTGACTGAATGGTCAATTTGGCATTTTTCCAATTAGAGTCTGCAAAAGTAGTGACAAATAGCACAAAATTGGTCGACTTCCAGGATGACATGAAGCGATGATCAGAATATACGCGCTGACAGCTTACTGGAGCTGCGCGTACCTTAGTCGATAAGGTACCGTTCCTAGCCGATGACTCCCCCATCCCACTACGCCCTCTTGTCGACATCCGTCGTGACTTTTCCTCCGCAATCGGCCGTTCCAGTCCTACTCCACCAACGGCCAAGTCACTAATAAATAAGCTCGCCAAGGGTAGCCTTCGATCCTTTTTTCTAGAATATGAAATTGCCAGGGTCCATCCAGTCGTTCACCATCGCGATTTTCCTGCAGATCGGTCGACGTTCAAAATGGCCACGGCAACGACAACAATCGCTCTTGAGGACCGATCGTCCGTTCCGGCATCATCCGCACGAACGAGCCGCGAGATTGATGATGCTTCATCTCACGATGAGGTTACACTGACCAATTCACGCGTCGTGGAGTCAACTGTACCGGATGGCGGCTACGGATGGGTCATTGTCGCTTCTTGCGCGACGCTCACGTGGTGGGCTGTCGGCAGCACGTACGCATGGGGTGTGATGCAAACGGCGTTGGTGGACAGAGAGCTTTCCACGCCTGCTGTGCTGTCGTTCATCGGTGGCATCAATGCGTCCATGATTTCGGCAATGGCAATCCTCAATTCGAAGCTGATCAGGCTGTGGGGCGTCAGGAACATGGGCCTCATCGGTGTCACATGCATGGGCGGAAGCCAGATCTTGAGCTCCTTCACTGTGAACAATCTTGGGGCGTTCTTCTTTACAGCAGGTCTGATCATGGGAATGGGTGTTAGCATCAGCTTTCTGGTAAGTATAGCGTACATACCGATCCTGTCGCCAAACTAAATGGACGTTGCAGATTGCGAGTTCGCTGCCTGTACAGTATTTCAGCACAAAGCGAGGCCTTGCCAATGGCCTCATCTCCGCCGGCGCAGCGTTTGGAGGAGCGACCATCACCGTTGCCGAGAACTCATTGATTCAGAAGGTTGGAGTTCCGTGGGCCTATCGTGTTCTCGGAGTCGCAATATTCTGTACTGGCTATCCGGCGGCGTGGTACCTGAAGGAGCGTGTACCCGCGCATACGCCTCGCCTGGTGGAATGGTAGGTCTCTGCGATCCTTGGCGATTTAACTATTTCTGACCTTCTCAGGGCTCTCTTCAAGTCGATGACATTCCTTCTCGTCTTCTTCGCCGGTGCCATTGGCACGTTCCCGCTCTTCGTCACTCCGTTCTTCTTGCCACAGTACACCAAGTCGCTTGGGTTCGACTCGAACGTCGGTGCTGGTCTCACAGCAGGATTCTCTCTGTCTTCTGCTGTCGGTCGTGTGTTGTGTGGTCTAGCATGCGATCGTTTCGGCGCACTGAACACTCTGGCCGCGAGCCAGCTCCTTACTGGGCTGAGTATGCTGGCAATGTGGCCAGCCAGTACGACCATGGGCCCTTTGGTGGTATTTGTGATTGTGAATGGTGTCAGTAACGGCGGAGTAAGTGATAACAACATGTGGTGAACAGCAGCATGCGGCAAACACCACCATGTGTGTGATAACAGCTTGTGCTAACAAGGATCTGCAGTTCTTTGCCTCAATGCCTACAGTTGTCGCGAATGTGTTCGGAAGCGGCAGGACAGCAGTCGCCATGAGCATGATTCTGACGAGCTGGATCGGCGGCTACCTGATGGTAAGGATCCTCTTACTCTCTCGGATAGGACGTCAATCCTTGTCGATCATCATGACTAACATGTATAGGGTGCTCCGATCGCTGGTTACCTACTGGAAGCTTACGGTGGTGCCTCAGGAGGCCTCGAGGCTTTCCGTCCCGCCATGTTCTACGCTGGTTCGTTGGGTATGGCGTCATGTGCCCTGGTTCTTGCGGCACGCATGAAGCACAACAAGATGCCGCTGGCGAGGCTCTGATCCACCGAGTGGCTTTACTACTAAACGAGCAAGCACACAACAGCCAGGGATTTGTCAGGTGCCCCTGGATTGATTAGCCACACTTTTCAATTGGCTGATTTTATCATTACCCATCTAACGTGCACAATGCACACAACAGTATGCCGCAACACAGCCAACTCGAATAGCGACCAGGATAGCAACTGGAATAGCCAAAGGAACAGCGACTCGAATAGCGACTCGATTAAAGACTCCGTTAGCGGCTTGAACGAAACAGTTGTCCAATATAGACCTGAGCGTTGCAGGCTGAGTCGGACGCGAGCTCGGCCTAGCAATAGGCAGGACATCACGCGCCTGCGGCTATATGAGGCTTTGCAATGTCTCAAATATGAAGGCTGACCAGTCATATTGGTTTACGAACACACTTACAGCACATGTACAGAAATGGCGTGCGAGGCTGTTGTTACATCGTGGAGGGTTCATAAAGACGACTTCATTTGAGCCGTAGCTGCAAACTCAACGTGGCGATATTCGGCGCCAAGCGCAGGGCCTATATTGACGCAGGCGAGAACAATACATAATGCACACGCGACCAGCGAAAAGCTTCTTTTTGACACAATTGAAATCGTAGCATTGGCCTGTTTCCCCATATCTTGAACACTCAAGGCGACGTCTTAGCGCTCGACCATCCGGTACATGGTTCCGTGTTAGTGCGAGCACGTCAGCATCCCTGCTCATTGCGTCGGCTCCTCGGGAGGTACGTACCTCTTGCGCCATCGACACCATACCGGCCTGTCGCGCAAGGCAATTCCGCCATCAACAACTTCATTCTGTAAATTCACTGCATCTCACGATATTCTCACTCGGCACCGCCTTGTGTCAAGGCATGCGTCCTTTGCCATGGGTTGCCGAGTGTGCAGAGCTCGAAAGGTACGCTCACCATGTTTCTGCCTTTTGCAACTTCTGACGCCCACCACCATCCCCCCACGCCACCCGATGATCCCCACTCCAAGACCGCTTCTCGAATCGGGATCTCGCTAAGATCTGGGCTAGCTAACATGGATTTTGTTCGTGAAATAGGTGAAATGCGATGGCAGGCCGAATGGTTGTCAAAATTGCGAACGGCTCCAACTAGAATGTGTCACTGATAATGGACTTCCAACTGCGACGCCGCCTTTTTCATCACCAGTTTCCTTGCGCAAGATCCGGACTTATCGCTCCTGCACGGCTTGTCGAACGTCAAAGACGAAATGCGATGGCGACAGACCAAAGTGTTCGCGATGCAAAGCTAAAGATGCAGATTGCGAGTATGATGGAGGAGCTGTGCCGAGATGGACCAAGGCCTTGGAAGTCGCACCAGGGGCCACCGGGGCGGACGGCGAGAGTACTGAGGCGACAGATCAGAACGAGGGTTCGAGGCAAGGCAGCGATGAGGATGCTGCGAGCATAGAAGCGCAGCTTCAAAGCGAAGGCCTGGGAATGACTCACTTGATCCCGGTTGTGTCTGAGATGCCACCGCCTTCCAAGACCCCGACGATGGAGCTTGGTAGACGAGAGAGCGTGACTTCAGCAAACGCGGCAAGTGAGGCTCAGAACACAGATGCAAACGCATGGTATGTGTAGAAGATCTTGGATACTTTCCATCATGATAGCTAACATTACCAAGGCTACTGTCGCCAGATCTCCCACCAAAGAGGCATCTGAGGCGTATTGTTGAGCAGTACTTTGCCAACATACATCCACTTCGCTGCTTCGCCTTCGTTCACAAACCGTCATTTATGCGTCAGCTGGACAAAGGCTTCACCACTGACGACGAAAATGCGCTATTACATATCATTTGCGCTCATGGCGTCAAGTAGGTTGACTACCTGCTTCTGGTGAAGATCTAGACTAACATCTGGGCAGGTTTCATATCTTGAGCATGAACCAGATGGACCATGGACCCGGCATCGCTGTACACCGAGCTGCTGGGAATCAGTGGGCCAAGAAGGCCGAATATATGATGCTTACCAACTTTGGCAAGGTATCAGTACAGAGACTTATGGTATGTTCCACTACCTATCACGAGTGCCTTGTTCGATAAACTGACATGTTGTTGTCTAGACGGCTGTACTTCTGTACGACTTTCACTTCCGCCTCGGTGAATTCACCCAAGCCCTCATGCTCAGCGGTCTAGCCGTCCGTATGGCACACGCGCTCAAGATCAACACTGAGTATTCTCCCGACATCATGTGCACAGACGCTGAGGAACAAGCCCCATCTGTTGTCGCACGGGAGAGTCGAAGACGTCTGATGTGGGCTTGTTACGTGCTCGATGCCTGGACTGGGAGCGGCGTTGATCAACTTACCCTGCTACGGGAGACTGACATCAAGATTCAACTGCCTTGCAACGAGCGTAACTTTGGACTGAGGATCGCTTCCGTCACCGAGACTTTGGGTGTTGGCCATGTTCTGCAATTCTTGCCGCCTGCTATCGTGCCGCCCAAGCCGGCGTCGAACATGGGTATCATGGCATACTACATTCGTATCGTGACGTTGTGGAAGCGGGTTGTCCGGTCAGTCCGAATAATTCCTGATGGCATAATGATCTTTATTGACGCAAAATAGATACGTAAATAGCGTCACTCTCGGCTTACCCCCGTGGCAACCCGACTCCGACTTTGCGTCACTTGAGGCAGATCTGCGACTATGGCGCCGTGAGCTACCAGAGTTCGTCGAGTACTCAGCCGACACCATCTACGCCCGTCTTGACTCGAATCAACTGGGCTCGCTCATGCTCATCCATTGCACATATCACCACAACTTCCTCGAGCTCTACAAGTTCTCAATGCCGGACCTTTTCAAACTCGAAAAGCGCTTCGTCGTCTTCCCACAAGAGCATCGCGAGTTCATCAAAGTCGTACAGGCCGAAGCTTATTTCCACGCCAACCAGATATCGACTATACTTGCTGAGGCAGTCGAGCACGGTCCTAGACTTCTGTCAGACGCGCTCCTGCCCTTTTTCTTGTATGATAGCAGCCGGGTGATGCTGTATTATGTTTCACAGCTTTTGGATCCCAGTAGACCAGACGCTGTGGGCAAGATGAAAGAGGCTGTTAAGGCTGTGGATAGCAACCGCCGAATTTTGATAGCCATGTCGCCGCTATTTCCGATTGCAGAGTCTTTGGTAAGTGGAGTGTCTATCACCACTTGGTCACGTATAATAACCTAGGCAGGCTGGGACTCTCGAGCGATGGCTACACAAGATCAAGCGTACGATGAACCACATGGGTTATCCGAGTCGAAGTCCGACAAAAGAGTCGATATCTTCTCGCGAGACGGACGGTCCACGATCGCGCCCACTGTCAACTACCGCTAGCTCCGTCACCGACACGCCGGAGCTTTCTCTACCACCTTATCCCCAAATTGCTGGTCTAGGACGCTCCGGTGTCGGCGAGAAGCACAGCCTTGATGGGCAACCTCTGGGACCGCATGAGACAGCGTGGGATCATAATCATGCAGCTCAGCAGCTCGTTGGTCTCAGCCAGGAAGGTCCACAACATACATCTGGATTGCAACATGAGCGACCGGTGCCAACCCCGCAGATCCTGCCGAACATGCCCATGGATTTGGATGTGACGATGATAAATCAGGCACCGATGATGATGGGGAACGCCCTCGATGTCGATGATCTGCAAAACTTGTTCCCGTGGGATTTGTATGGGTTGATGGAGATTGGGGAGGCCATGTCGCAGAATGGGACTGAAGACGGCAGATCTCAGGCTTGGGCTGCCAACTACTAGCTTTTCGCTTTTAGAAGAACCTGATGACGTTTATGTTGGAATGGCGTTTAGGAACCACTGGAGAAGATGGGATGGAAACGGTCCGGACCCTTGCTTTGCGGTGCCGTGGTGGCAAGGCGATACCCTCGTCTCGACTGTGAGGACAAACAGTTGAGATTTTTGATAGTTGAATTGCATGATATCCAGCATAGAAGGAAGCCTCATCGCGATATTATGTTTAGTGACCGTGAACAAGGGCCAAGCAAGTCGTTCCTGTTGCCAAGTCGTTGTGAGAAAGGATCGCGTCCGGGTACAAGACGTGCCGCGATTTCCTGAGGACGGTTCATCCCGACCAGATGAGGCAATGACGCCTAACTGTGACAGCGCAGGATCAGGATCGAGCCGCTTTTGCTCCGAACTGCCTGTCTTCATCAAGCATGGTTCGTAGTGATAGTGAGTCGAAAGGCAGCCGATCATTCCGCCACTACGGCAGCTACGTCACATAAACTCGATCACTCACAGAAAAAGCAACGATGATGTTATTCTTGCGCCTCGAAATTGCGATAATCCTTGTATGTTGAGAGTCGCGCATTGTCGATTTGAAAAGTTCAGGGTTCAGGACCCCGGAAAAGTCACGTCATAGCCACTGTCCATCCCAGACGCGACGCGTTGGGTCTTTGGTCAGTACCATCAGGTTACCAGCGGCAAGGCAATACGAGAAGACAGCCTCATTTTCAGCTAATCAAGCTTGAAAGACACTCTGAACTCGTCGAAGTCGGATTGGAATATCCAAATTTTATTAAATTTTCTGAGACATTGAGAACCTCAAAATGGCCCCTAAACGCAAGTCCGATGGCGGGAATGCCACCGCCGTTAAGAAGAGCAAGACAGCCGAGAAGGTATCCCAGCAGACTTCCGGAGCCACTGCCTCAGCCGCTGAGCAGGCTCCTCCAGCTGTTGAAGAATCTGTCGATGAAGCTGCCTTGAAAGAAGCCGCAGACAAGAAAATCGCAGCACGCTCCAAGCGATGGTCCAAAGTCTCAGCGTCTCGCAACCTGGATGCGCACTACTATATCATCAACAAAGACCCAGCCAAGGCATACGCTTTCCAAACCATCGACAATCCTGACAAGACGACGAAGTGCAAGAAGAATTGCCTCTGTGGCAAAGCCGTTGAACGACAAGCCCAATCACCCATATGCCTTGACTTCGGCGGGCTTTTACAAGTACAAGCTTTCAGGCACGATGGTTGATGTTCGCGATCCGGACGGATTCGGAATGTACACGTTCAATGACCACGCGAGCTATGGAGCCCTGGAGGTGCTGCGCAATCTCATGGTCGACTTCGATGAGGCTTTCGCAGCCAACGATGTGCGTGAAATGTGGGTCAATGTCGAGACCATCGCCATGCACCTCAAGTATGGCCAGGGAGACAATTTCTGCATGTGCGATGACGGAGAGATGGTCAAGGGGACTATGGAAGTCCTCGCGAAAATGCCTCTTGCTGCCATCGCGGCCGTCGACGCACAAGCCACCGCCGATGGAGGGAATGCCTGGCAGCCACGGAATGTTGGCTATATGATGTCGATGTACATTAACCTCGCTTCCGACTGGGCTGAGCAAGACCTCCTCGAGGCCCCTCGAAGACATCTCGGCGACGAAATTCAAATGGGAACCCGGATGTCTCGATGAGTACCTCCTCGCATTGGCCAAAGAACGAAAGGTCAAGCTCGTGGGCATCGAGAAAGCTACATTGGACGCTGCACCAGCTATCGCTCTGCCGAAGATGAACAAGAAGGATCCCTGGGGCTGGAGCAAGTCTTTCAAGGAGCTCAAGAAGGGCGGTGCTCTCACCTTCAGGGGACCCAGGGAGGTGTTTGGTGGAGATTCGTTGGATGTCACGAATTGGTCGTCGAAGGAGCGAACAGAGAAAGCCTTCGACAACGTTGATCCATTGGATGAGGAGATGCGTCAGAATCTCGCGGATGGTATGGTGATGGCGCGAGGTTGAGAGATTTGTTCTGCTCTGTATGACTGTATAAGTAGGAGGGATTGCTTGAAGAGTGTAAAACAGCTACCAAAGGAGTTTTGAAAGCCACATTTGCAGTATGTATGAAGAAACAAGTTTGAGAATCGATTCATTTATATTGTTCAAGTGAGTGAGCTATATCGTGACATAATCAAACAAAGTAGTCGTGCACATCTTTCCGTTCCATGATATACAATCCACCAGCCATGAGCAGGAGAGAAAGTCCTGACTTCTGCGCTAGGCACCAGCCATCAGGGAGTCCGCTCTGGAGCACCGCTGTTGGAAAGCCCGACTTTCTCGTCGTGTTCATGATGTTGTGTGTATTTACAGGCAGCCGTTGCAAGAGGCAGGCTAGGGAGTGGTTAGTATTGTATGGTCCTTGGAAAGGGCCTTGGATGTGGACTCACGGGGTTGCCGCCCTGCTGGATGATGGCAGCGATGCAAGCAATCTCGCCGACGGGAGCTGTGTGTTTGTTAGACTATATTCGGTATTGTGTTGATGAGGAGATCTTACTGGGCTCAACAATGGCAATGGCGCAGACACCGACGGTACCGGCATAGCCAGACATGCAAGCTGATAGCCAATGTTAGTGTTTTCTATCCTGTGTCGTATACTCAGAAGACCTACCGAAGATGTCGCAGCCGTTGGCCTCCATGGCGGCAACTTGGGTCTTAGCGGTGACCTCGACGTCTTTGACAGCGCGGCGGCCAACGGTGTTGGACTGGGGAGTGGCAGCAGCGCTGACGATGCCGGCGGCGGCGATGAGGGAGGTGACGATGCTGGAGAACTGCATGTTGGCGGTTGTTGGTTTTGTCTGGTTTCTTGAAGAAAGAAGAAGAAGTTTGGAAAGTGTTTGGAAGATTGGAGTGCTTGTTGGTTGTTGTGATTGTTGTTGTTGATGAGTCTGGAGATATTCAAGATTGAAGGGGATGTGATGAGTCCTTATATAGATGATTTCGTCTCTTGGAGATGCCTCATGTCTTGGGGATGTGATGGACTTGCTCAGCTATGACGATCATCTTGTTGTTAACACTCTTGCACGTTGAAGGTTTCTTGCATGCCATCGTCACCATGAATATCGGCCGTCTCCGTCAGAGTGCATCGAACATTCCACCAAGTGAAGCAACGGTGAAGCACCACCATCCACTTAATTCGCAGCGATGTCGTCGACTTACTCAGAATCCGTCTATCATAATCCAGAGTCAGTAGTATCGTTGCAGATCTATTCAACAGCTCAACAACTCAAGTCACGAATTACTACAAACGGTAATCTTGCCACGACGTCAATTTGAGTTGGAAGATCGCGAGCCTCGTCCTACGTCGAGATACCAGCCACAAGCAGCAGGTCTGACAAAGAATATGCCCGTGGCTGGACGGAGATTATTCCATGCTCAACAACGTCGCAGCGGTAGTGGAAGCTCAAAGCGCATCAGGGTCCATCCATCCATCTCTGGTCTGTCTTTGGCGCCCACGTTTTTCTCGTGTACGATCGCCTGCATGAGTCTGCTATTTCCCGAAGTGGTGGTGTAAACAAGCAACCTCCAAGGTGGGAGAGGCGCTGATTGAATTGATTGAATTACCGCGATTGTGACGTAGGTGGACCTCGGCCGTCGATCCTCCTACGTCGTCCTTGACAGATACCGGCAGTGTCGTATTGGTGAGGGTTGCACTGCTAGATTAGATGCGTGGGCGGTGCCTGGGTGGCGAAGCGATCGCTAATTGCGGCTGAAATCTGAAACGAAGTCTATTCACAGTGAGCGTAAGTATGCGTTTAGACTCTGTATGTGGTATTACCTAAGGGCGCAGAGTTGACCGTCTTGCATACACGAATAGTTCAAAAGAGGACTAGGCCAGCACTGTGAGTGGTCGTGGGGTGCATATGCATCTCAATCCTTCGAGAAGTCGGGCAATTCGTGGCTGCGCTTGGCCGTCGATCTGCATTCCGTATTCAGAGTTATAAGCTTAAAATGTTGAAGGATGACTAGAGTCCTAGCTAAAACGGACTCATCATTCCTATGGCCGCCAATCAGCGCCATGTAAGCTTGCACGTTCTGAAAAGAGATACCATCGCGATGTCTTGCAGATAGAGTCTTACCGATCGGGTCATTCGTCTGGGTGGTCGCCGACCAGAACAGTGGCGATACAGACAGGCGATGGTCCGTACAATCAGATAAGACGGGATTATTGTCGTATGCCAAGTCGTTTTCGTACTACTCAACTTTATCTAGATCAATCTCAGCCTTTCTGCAGTTGTCGCACCACGTCATGTTGTGACACGGGCTGAACTGTTGACATAAACCTCATGCTCTCGTGTGACATGCCTCCCTCGCATGTAATACGAGCTGAGCGAATGTAGATCGCTGAACAGAATATGACAGATTCTTACTCAGTGTCTTCAGGTCTTGCCTTCGCAATGAACCGCGCCCGTGTCGGCGTCAGAGGCTAAGACATGCTTGAAGAGTCGATTCGACGGGCGGGTTTCCCAAGAAACATTTGATCAGACTAAATCGAGGAATCAGGGGCTCCAGACTTTGGCCTTTGATAGAACGTTATGGCGAAAGATCTATGCAATTGTTTGGTCCTGGTGGGAAATCGTGAGGATGTTGCCTGGAGTCGCTCGCAAGTTGCTACGCCTCAATTGCTGCCTGGACTTCAGTCTCACCTGTTGCCTAGTCTCAACACCAGCTTCAAACCGCAGCTTCGACTGGCGTCTGCTTACTTTTCGTCGCTTTTTACTTGCACTTCATTGGCATTGAGAGCGTAAGCCAGAGCTACCAGGGTGTTTGCGCTGCATCCGTTGTGCATGACGCCTTCGCCTGAGACCCGTTGAATGCCGAGCGTAGCTTCGTCGCTATTGTCGTGCCTATGCTCTATCATGTCGGACTCGATTGCCTCGGGTGCAAGGCCCACAGATGGTCGCAGGTTCCCCAAGGCTCGCGCCGGGTATGGCACTATCTACTACAAGCGAGGTTTGTCCCCCGGCCATAGCTACCGGCTCTTCTCCAATACGAGGGTCGGAGTTCTGAACGAACCACTGATCTGCTGGTTCAGGTTTCCGTTGTTGGTACGCTACACCGGGTATGATATCGCATATCCCAAGTGATCACGCATACCTCGGCTGGTTTGAGCCTCTTGTAGGCAAGCTAGAATCATGGGACACACTGCCCTTGCGAACTCACTTCATGTGGCGGACTTGCTTCGATGTCTGCGACACGCACGAGGACCACATCTCAACATGGATGTTCGACACCGACTGTGAAAGATTGTTGTGGATGAAGCACAAAGTCGTGTGGTCTGTGCCTCTGTCACTAGTTACTGAACGACGTCTCGTTCCCGAGGACTTTACACTCCTCAAAGCCCGACCTCTGCCTACTTTTGATCGGGTCTTGTTTTCTGGACCATACTGGGACTTTCCTATCGGCCCTGAGATTTTGAGAAAACGCGGTCTCTGTAAGGTGCTGATGCAGGAGTTCGTTGATACCAGAACGTCTCTCTTCCGGTACCCCCAGAGCAGACACACCGTCCTCCGAATATGTCATGCCCTTGTTCAATTTGCTGCACTGAACTTTTGGGTATCGGCTCACCTGAGTATTCGAAAGCGCCGACAATCTACCTTGGATTCAGGCGGACCTCACTACCGTGCGATTGACTTTGCCTCCGACTTCTTCAAAATTGGACGGTGTACGTTGCACATTTGTCAGAACATAAAGACCGGGATTGCCACAGTGCTTGAGCGCGCAGAACTATCATCTACGGATGCAAACCCCCAAGACAAGGGTGAGACCTATGTCATTTTGACTCAGGATCGTATCGTGGCTTTGAGATTACAAGCACAAGGTCCTTGTCAGATGTGCAATCCCGAAGAACTGTTTGATCGGGATCGGGTATTGAGAGATCCTGCCCTCGACCTATTGCTTTGGGCAACAGAGACAGAACAACCAGCACCACCTCCAACACGACTCCACAGACTGCCACTTGAGCTACAAGACATGATCATACGCTCTGCCTGGCTCTCAGATCTCGCTGCAGCGCATATAAGCTGCACGACAAAATTGGGCACCGTGAGCTCAAGGTTCACGCGTGCAGATTGTGGTGCAAGAATGCATCTCCCTTCTCCGGGTCTGGGTCTCGCACCGGCATCGTTTAGACCCCCTTACGTCGTCAATGAGGTGTTTTTAGGTATTGACACGAGTGTGCTGTGGTATCGTGTTCGTGAGCCGTACGTGAAACCGGTGACAAAAAAGAGAAAGAGGGTGGTCAAGACGGAGCAATAAGACAGCTGGTTGGGCGAAGTCGTGTTCACGCCAGTCAACCATGACTGAAGATTCTCAGTGAAAAAATGCCCTTTGTATTCGGTATCTTCTTGCGCTTCAATTTCAAGACTCTAAGTGTACATATATCGGTAACACAGGTCACCACCTTCCGTGTCCATGATCTCAGCCACTGTGATGTCCTTGCCCAGACCAGCTAGTGGCAATTTATCGCTCAGTGTGACATTCTTCTTGCCGTCACCTATGCCGCCATACTCCTTGACTCTAGCATTCTTGTCTCGCATTTGCCAAAGCCACCATAGTCGGTCGAGTTGCGAGTGATGGAGGTAGAATATTGGATCTGCGCAAGGTCAGCCTACGTTGCAATGTCGGTCAGTCGATATTGGCGCTAACCATTCGGCGCAGTAAATGCCATGAAATCGCCCCTGACTCCGGTCGGGATGATATCATGTGCTCGCATCTCAAGGGCGAAGAAGAACTCTTCGTACGTCTCTTTCGACAGTACCTCAGCCAGCGATTCTGGATTCACAAAATGACCGATCCAGCCATCGTCGTTGAATGATCGTGTCAGGCAGTGAGGGTCGTAGAAGCTGCCAGACCATTGCGGCTTCAGGTTCTTGAAGGGAAGATCTGTCACGCAGTGGTTATGCTTGTATTTTGGTGTCTTCGGATCGCCGTCACCGCCGAAGCCGAGCTTGCTGTCGAAGATGAGCGAGCCTGGAAGGTCTTCCCAGTCTAAGCTCCAATCCCAGAATCTGGTATGCATTAGTCAAGTAGAGGAAAAGTTCGTTGCAAGGAGTGCATCGCGTACGGTAGTGCGCCTTCGTAGCCACAGGTCTTCCGAAGTGTATTTTCGTACACCCAGATGAATCGGCGATGCCAAGTCAGGAAAGGGGCCTTCCCGTGGTCTAGATACTCAATTGTCAGTTCAAATGCGATACAAACCCTGTTCAGAACGCGAACTAGACTCACTGCTGTGCGCAACAAGATTGTGCGCCCATGAGAAGTCATCGTACAAAGAGCCATTCATTCCCAGTTGCGAGGGCGAGTCGATGAAGCACTGAAATGCATCGAGGTAACTCTTCTTCTCCTCCTTGGACAGACTTCGCCACTCCTTTCGGATCAGCGGTTCTGTGCAGTTACTCGACGTCTGGGTTGACGATGCTGGTGCTTCCAGGGCACCGCCACCACTGCGATAGCCAGACGCAAAGCCCAAGGCACACAGCCACTAGGGCTACCAATGCAGCTGCAATGAGAGACGCGATAATAGTGTACCTTGACAATGATGACTTTTCAGGCCTTCTGGAGTTCTTCTCCCCTTTCTCAGCCTCGAAAGAGTCTTCTGTCAGAGGCACTTGAGCATACTGCTGCTGTGACACTTTACCGTGGGGCGCCATCTTCGTCCGAGCACTGTCAGACGAAGCACGAGGCAGCTGCCAGAGCGGGCGGGAGAGAAATCTACTCCCCGACCGAAGGAACGAACGAAAACGCCGTGCCGTAACGTGACCTTCAAGTGCAAACGGTGCCTATTCCATTGACCCCCTAAAATACGAAGCAGATTGCGAGGCAACGCCGGTGTTGGCAAGCAACTTCCGGAAATTTGTAAAGAGAGACAAAGATGGTGAAGATCTTCAATACTTGCGGAGGCCACTCATCCGGCAGGCTCCGGGTAAAAGTCGCGATGAATCGTCCAGAAGTCTAAAGTCCAGACTCCTCGATGCGTCGTGTCAGGGTCAGGATAGAGTTGTTTCAGAGCCACACGATCGCGAGTCGTACGGTGATCGGAATTCAGGGCGCTGTTCCCTAGTCGTGAGCGACCGCTAGATCACCGGATCATCCGATACCACCAAACTTGTCTCCGCAGGGTGATCAGTTGCGAACGAACAGGCTATCGTTCTCGCCTATCTAAGAATACAAAACTGCCCAACAAACCTCATTTTCAGGACGAAGCGAAACGAACAGCGGATCCAGCCCCATTTGAATGTCGGTTTGCCCCCATCATCCTCACACAACAGAAGCCCCCTTCAGCGACTCAAGGCGCCCCCGATTGGTGGGACAAGCTTAACCCTTAGCCCGGCCAATCACAGGCACCCCCTGACACCCAAAATGGAAATTCGACCAGGATGGCCTCGTTTCACAGTTTCGCAAGAGTTTATGCTTGTTCTACGCTTCGCCCACATGTTTTCCAGAAAAAGACTTGACAAGCCACCCCCTGTCGTTGAGCGTCTCGTGCGCCTGTCATGAACACGAAAATCATAGCAGCGAAATTAAGCAGGGTGATCTCGGCGCCCCGCATTACACTCTACTCGCTGCGTTCGTGCGGCAACGTCGTTCCCACCCTCGTCAGGGGCCTGTCTGGCTATCTGTCGGCGGCGCCAACCGGCGCTTAGGCTAGCTGGATGCTTGAACACATGGATCGAGAGCCGCAACTGACACCCGTGAAATGCCGTCGGGTCGGCTACAATGCACTACTACACTCTTGGGTTTGAGTTGCGAAGACGGGCCAGGGCCACAGAAATAACTGGTGGAACTCCATCACGGTGATGTTTCGAAGCTGGTAAGGGCCCCTTGTCCAGCGCTTCGTCAACACGGGACAAGTGTAGCCTCCAAGACGGAGAAATCATAGGCGAAGGCCTTTACGGTAGCCTCCTGCAATGCCTCACCGGAAGCTTTGTTCAGCTGCTGTGGAACACTCGACTGAAGCTGGAAATGGAAGCGAGAAAGTCGTCGTGGATACGCCCCCTTGGAGACTGGAGACCAGGAGGCAGGCCTCCATCATTCACGGCTGCCATCCAGTCTGTATATATATATTCTTTGAGAACCTCGTAAACCTGCTCAATCCTTCTCTTTCCTCCTCACCAGTCTTGCCTGTTCCACTCTTTCTTTCCTTCCATCTTCATTCCAGACTAACTACTTTCTTTCATTTCAAGCCGCTGGATCGGATACCAACCTTATTCGCACTCCACAATGAAGTCTACCACTTTCGCTTTCGCCGCTCTGGCCCAGCTGGCTCAGGCCCACTACTTCTTCGACGTCAACATCGTCAACGGCGCTCCTTCTCAGCAGTGGCAATTCATCCGCGAGTTCACTCGTGCTACTGCCTTCAACCCCATCAAGTTCTCTTCCAACCCTGCTGAGGACATTCGTGACAACTCTCTCGCCGATGGTGATGATATTGTCTGCAACCAGGGAGCTTTCACCAATGCTGGCAACACCGAAGTTCTCGAGGTTGCCGCTGGCTCCGAGGTCCGTGTGAAGCTCGGTGTCGGTGCCAGGATGGAGCACCCTGGTAAGTTACCATCACGAGCCTTACATATTTGGAGCTCACTGACTAACATGGATAGGTCCTTCTCTGGTCTACATGTCCCGCGCCACCGACGATGATGTCGTCTCTTACAGCGGCATCGGTGGAGAGTGGTTCAAGATCATGGAGGAGGGTGTCTGCGACGAGAGCAAGGACTTCACCACCGATGCGTGGTGCAGCTGGGCTCAAGACGAGATGGCCGCCACCATCCCTACCGACACTCCCGATGGCGAGTACCTCATGCGCTTCGAGCACATCGGTATCCACCGCTCTCACGTCAACCAGCCTGAGCACTACACCTCTTGTGTCCAGGTCCGTGTCACCGGTGGTGGCAGCGGTACTCCTGGCCCAACCTTCACTCTTCCTGGCGGCTACACCGACTCCGACCCGTACGCCACCTTCAGCATCTACGGCGGTGCCATCCCCTTCCCCATGCCCGGCCCTGCCGTCTGGTCCAGCGGTAACGGTGGTGGCAACAGCGGCAGCTCTCCTGCTCCCGCCAACCCTTCTCCCGTCGACCCTGCCGAGCCCGCTGAGCCAGCTCAACCTACTGAGGCCGCCGAGGAGCCTGCTGAGCCTGCTGAGCCTGTCAACCCTGCTCCTGCTCCTCCCGCTGGTGACAACGGTGGAAACTGCGCCGGCATGTACGAGCAGTGCGGTGGCTCTGGCTTCACCGGCCCTACCTGCTGCTCTTCTGGCACTTGCACCGTCGGCAACGACTGGTACTCTCAGTGTCTGTAAAGCCAGCACAAGATACCAAGTTTGGGCTATATTCGGCCATCACAAGGCAAAACTGATTCTCTCATTGTTCGAGATGTGGATAAATACTTCCTTTCTTTCACTGGTACATATTGCTACTTTCGGTAGTACCTGCTGAGTCTGGTACTCCCGTCGATCAATCGACAATGGCCTAGCGAGCTACAAGACTTGTTTCCCTTGCTTATGTGACTGTTCTAAGTAATGTGATGTATTGTGTCATTATGAAACATGGAGTTGCACTTCCATCTTTCTCTTGGCTTGTCGCCAGCGATAAATTTCACATATTGACAGGCCACTATTTATGTTACACGTTTGATTGGCGCTGAAGAGGTCTCAATTGAGTTGCTTGCTATATATGAAGTTGCTTGCAGTGAAGTACATCGGGAGACTTTCGTCATTCTCGGCTTGCTTCGAGGAAGATTGTGGAAGCTAAGCTATTGTCCTGTCGCTATCAAACCTCGCTTTACAGAGGAAGAGCGGCAAGAACGGGAAGATCGCCAATCAGAGGCAGGCCAGATGTGAGGCAAGTGACGATGTCGCTGACCTCGGACACAATAGGCAACGCGAGTCCAGCAACAACCGGCACGACACAGTCCAGAACAGCAGCGTCGGCAATGTTCTTCTGCACGCACTGAACAGTGCCAGCACCACCCTTGAGAACATCCTCAACGACGTACTTGGAGTCGTTGATGACGAAGTTGCCCAGTCCCTCGGGTGTGACCTGGGAGAAGTTGATGGGCATGGCCTCGAAGACACCGCTGACGATCTTGTCGCCGCAGGTGTGAGCGAGGACGTTCTCGGCGGCAGAGTCGAGGACGGAGAGAGAGACGATGTTGTCGGCCTTGATGTTGGTCCAGACAACGTGGACGATGTCGTTGGCCTTGTCGACGGCGGAGTTGCCGCCGAGAAGACCGTTGATGGTCTCGAGGATGGGGAGGGCTGTGGCCGTGGAGGCAGCGGCGGCGGCGACGAGGGCGAGAGAGAAACGCATATTGGCGGTATTAAGTGGGTATAAGTGTTGAGTTGTAGAAAAAGGACGATGATATTATCGTAGATGTGGATGTGTAGAGTCGCGAAGTTTGTTGTAAGGAATGTATTGGGTCAGTGAATGACTTTGTTGAGGCTGTAGTGAAGGAATGAATGATTGTGCTGATGAGCTTGGAGTATTGAGATTCGAAACGGAGGGTGGTGAGCTGAGTATTTGTATCTTCTCCATGATGCCGATCTCTCCAATCCACGACTCAAGACTCTGGTCTCAACAACAGAAAGGGAAACCCACACCGCCGACAAAGCACAAGATCATCCCTCAATAGCCCCAATTGAAGTCGACGAGTTCCACAGAAAAGCCCAAGAAGGTGAAGATGGACTGGATTCGACCAAACAGCCTGGGGTCCTGCTTGGCGTGACAGCTGGGGGCTCCAAAAAGGTTCCAGCTCCAGCCATTTGGGACTGTGGTCCCTTTCTAAGACCCCTGCTCTATGACGAATGTGCGCCGGCCCCTCGAATATGCCCCTGATGATCTATGAGGATTCAGGTCAACAAGACGGTCATCAAACCTTCAAGCGGTTGATGACCAGAAGATCGTCTTGTTGAACCTTGACAATCACAAGTTCATGGACAGGATTTTCAGGAGAAAATGTCTGGCTGAGCAAATGCCTTGCTTTGAGCCCAACCCGGACATCGTGCGATAACCTCATCTACTTCGTCCGGTGTCGCGTGCCCCTTCGCCACCTCCACTTACACAGCGACAACACACAACACACACAGTGCCCAACTCAGCATCATCACAAGACCTATTTTCCCAATTGAACAAATTCACTGCTGCGAAAATGTTTGCGGGGGCTCACGAGACAATTGCTAAGGTCGCGATGGTCCGACGTTAGTGCTTGTCAGAAATGTCGATCGCAATTCCCCATCCCCGCCGATCTCTCTTCACCCAACGGTCAAAGGCCGGACGCGTGGGAAATGCGATTCAGTTGCCGACCATGAGGTCATTGTGAACGGTAGTTATCCCTGACATGCGGGGATGAAGAGCTGCGGAGAGTTTGATTGCCATTTGCTGTCAGTATCGAGATCATTTGTGGACATTGTTGTGGTAAGTCGACCGAAGTGCCGGTAACATGGGTCCAGCTTGGTAAGGATTGACACAGTTCTCGACTGACAATAGGAAAGGAATATTGAGATGCTCATTGTTGGGGTTCGTCTGAGACGTTCACCTGAATATGCTGACGACGTGACGGATCCTGATGTCATGTTATTTGATGAAAGGATCAAGACTAAGGACGTTTTAGTGAACTCATGCCGCTGATCACGATACCCAGCTGGAGTCTGGAGGTATTGGAAGCTTGGTGGTAAATGGCTCAGCCTCTCATTTGTATATATGGACTTGATCAACAGTCCTGGCCTTTGTAATCTATGTACAGAAAAATAAATATTGGTCTTCGCCCGACTTAAGCTGCCTCTACTCCAACCCATAGACGAGGTAGTTGTAGTTGCAAAGACCACCACTGTTCGTCACAGAGACCTTACCAGTCTTCCTGTAAACATAGTTCCACTCGCCATTCTCAAGGTCGTCAATCTCAACAATCTCAATGTACTGGTTACCGGTTCTGAGACCGGGGATGCTGCCGTAGTTGAGACCAGCATGGAGCTTGACGGGAGGGTTGTTTCCGGTGGGCAGGATCTTGACGCCGTTGCTGTAGGCTTGGATGTAGGCGTTGTTCTTTCCCTCGGCGACGATGACGGCCCAGTTCAAGGCATCCTTTGCATCGTTCGCACCGGAGGGTCTGTCGTAGCAGTTTGCGTTTGTGGTGACGGAGCGGTACCACATGGCACCGACGTAGTCCTTGCCCTGTTCCATTGGCTTCATCCCTCTCGCATCAACGCCACGTTTGAATGCATCGTTGAAAGAGTGAAACAGTGGCTGCCAAGCGACGTGGCTGTACGTCTCCTCGTTGGCATACTCTGCAAACGCAGGAATCTGACCATCCTTGTGCACCGTGCCGATGTAGTGGCTCTCACCGCTGTCATTCCAGGTGATGACTTCGGCAAAGTCGGCCTTGGGCTCCATGCCCAAAACCTGCGTCATGCGCTCCGGCAGGTTGACCTCGCCGACTCGGTACCAGTTATCATTGCGGTTGCCCTCGGTCCAGTGCTTGTACTGGAGGCTGGACATGGGCACCATGTAGCTCAGATCGCGACGGTGTGCCTCAGCGGCGTGAGGCTCGTCCCAGTCGGAGGTGCTAACATTGTTCTTGCCGTCCTTGGTCCAGGCTGTCTCCCAGCTGAAGACACCGTCAACAACAGGGGCCCAGGCGTCCCAGAATGCCTTCGAGCCGGCAGGCTGGTTGTAAGCGTAGTATCCTTCGCGGTTATCCGGCTCAGGTAGGAAATAGACTCCATTGCCGTTGTTGAGGTCCTTCAAGAAAAGTGGCCAGTTGGAAGGGTTCGTGCTGCCGAGGCTGAAGGTGCTGAGCAGAGGGCGGCCATCCTCAACCTTGTAGTAGGCGTCGTGGGCCATGTACTTCTTGAGGTAAGTCCAGAACTGGTCTCTCGTGGCATCATTTGCATTGTCGAGATCCATGCTGATGAAACATTTGAAGCCATTGTTCTTGGCAGCGGTGAAGAGGCGATCGGTGCAACGCTCGGCCCAGTTGGAGTTGAGGGCATCTGCGTTGAGGTTGATTGCAAAGGCATCGAAGCCAATGGCAGCTGCGGCCTTGACATCGGTCTCTGCGGATGACGCATCGATATCGCCGGCCTATTGTGTGTCAGTTACCGTCATTTCGTTTTCGCAGGAGACATCCATTCGGTCTTACCATGTAGTGTGCAAAAACCTCACGAGCCTGAGCCATGGGAATAATTGTCGCCATCAAGGCGATGAGTGCTTGGATCTTCATCTTGGAAATTTTGTAGATATCGCACAATAAAAAAAGGAATCAATTTAATAGAAGGGAAATTAGAAAAGAATCGAAGCAATTTGAAGTGAGTTGAGGTGAAGAGATAAGGAACGAATAGAGATGCGGTTCGGAAAGCCACAGCCGACTATTCGCAGTGCCTTATATGCATCAAATGTCGAGATAGGGCACGAACCAAGACTATAAGAGATGAGGCAGTGTCACATACAACTAGTCTGCCCATCATCCCATCCCTATGCTCAGCTTGGCTTGTTTCATTGCAATCCTTCGTCTGATGCAATGGCAGGATGCAAAGGGCCTAAACGTGCACTAGTCGACTTGGAAACGGCCCGTTTTGGCCCCAGTGCAGGATCATGCCAGCACGAATAGTGCGAACCAAGACACCGAACAGGCTCTGCAGGATTGCTAGCAGTACTGTCGTATACTGCTCCCGAGATCAATTAGGGGTCCAATGGCACCATCGCCGGGCCCAATTTCGGGCTCGGGACCGGAAGCCTTGCGAACAGCCGCCCCTCTGCACCTACAAGTCGCCACGCCATTTGAACTTGAAGCCACCCCCAAGAGGTCCAAGCAACCGACACAGCGGCACAGTCTCGCTAGTCCTCGAATTTCGGTGATGCATAGCCCTCCAGGTCGGGGCCAATTCTCCGGAGAATTGTTTGACTGATTGATGCTCTCGGGCCACCGTATGATCTAAGCCGCGTATCGTCCCTAAATTCAGGGCTTGGTCCTGGGCCTAGGTCGCCGATCACCGAACATAGGTCGCCGACGATCATTCCATTGAGAGCCTTGCGTCAACATGCACGGGATAGCTGAAATGCGCGTGAGTTCCATTCGCGATGACTTCACTTGACATCAAAGCCAAGTATATATATGATGCTGTTGCGTCACTAGGTGCGGCAACGTTGCATCCATCTATGCGACCAAGAGATCCTTCCAATTGATCCTGCCAGGTGATCATAGTCGAGGCTAGGCTATATCCACAATTGATCCTCGATCAGGCATGCAGGGAGTCAAGTGCGCATCATACTGCATCTCTCTCTTCTAAGTACAACTACAAGAGGTAGGTATGTACAGATTCAACCTTCCTCCTTCCGAGCAGGCTTTGCGACCGAACGTTGTCTTTTACGTAAATCACACATTGAGATTATTTGATCACGTTTGACATTTCTACCGAAAACGTCTCTTACTCAGCCCGGTGAAGTTCATCCTCGCCGATTGGCCCGACCATCACAAGGCTCTGACTTGCAGTCTGACTGTTGGGGGCTGCAGCCTTCAAATTCAGTCTCTGCCCGAGTTCTTCGAACCATACTTTCAAATTCACGGTTGGGCCTCTTTGGAGTTTTTTTTTTTTTTGGCAAAAACGGTATTTGTGGTCGGGAGGATGTTCCGTTCGCTGATGGTACTTTGTGGTTAATTTATGAGGTTTCAGTACCGGACGGTGAGATGCGAAGCAATACCGGCAACGTGGTTCAGCCTTATGTGTAATTAGATGAACAAATGCTGGTTTCAATACAATTTCGACTTGTACAAAAGCGATCTTGCATTGTTTCGTCGACTCTCATGTTCCAGGATACGAGAAGGGCCTTCGGCCGTTGAAAGCAAGTGGCTGAGCCGCTCCATATGACCAATTCGTAAGCGAGTACGCCAGCTTCGTGACTCCCACATTCATCACCCGGTGAGTTAGGAACCATCGGGCAAATCTCTAAATCCAGAAACCTTAATCACCCGCCACAAGGAGACAAAGCCTTGGAATCCTCAGCGAACGAATCACGGAGCAGCATTCCAGGACCGGTGAAGCTGACCGAGTCATCCCAAACACCCCTTCTAGAGGCCTGATCACATGATGTGGTTCCCAATAGTTGGATCGAGCAATGAGCCTCTCGCGTATATACGATTCAAGTCCCGTCACCTGTGGTGTTTCTGACACATGACGTGCAGCAGGTCTGTCAGAGCCGCCTTTTCGCGGGTCGTCGGGCGTCACGTCGGATGACATACCGCGTATCCGAACATCCGGCCATCAGTTCAAGCCATTAAAAGTTCAAGTCATCGAAAGCAACCTAATTAGCAATGCCGTTTGCTGGGTGAAGGCTTCGGCTGGTCCGGGGACGAACCCGAAATCAGGCATATCAAGTCCACAAGGAAAGCCACTGACGGCAAACAATATTGTGGTAGGTTTTGGATCATTCGTGATTCTCGTCAAATGAGATCAGTATTAGCGTGTTTGGAATCAGACCTCAATGTCCTTCGGCACTTTTGGTCGGGTTTCGGAAGTTCATGACAATTTTGATTGATGCTTCTTTTCTGTCTGAGGCAGTTCCTCTCTACTTCCTGTAGATTACCTCGCATGGCAGCGGTAAATAGCCCTCCCATCGATAGCCGAAGCGACACGGGGGGCAAATCATGTCGATTGGCTGGACTCACATAAAGTCAGCCAACCCCAATATATGATGACCGATGGAATAGGCTGTTCGAAAATGTCCCCAAAGGCCTTTCACACCATCTCTTGCTTCTGAAGTGGAGTACTATGACTGTAGGACGTCGGGACATGCTTCCATTCCTTGGTACAGCTTCCTGAGTCGGCCACAAGGCTGACATTTGGTCAGGAGGTTTTTCCCAAGAGACTCTCACGCACTCGCGAAGAATCTGATCCATACGATTCTGGTCGACCTCAATCATCTGGTGAAGTTCTGTGAGGAGATGTCTCCGAGAAGAAGTCTATAAAACCCCACCGATCCTCCAGAGTCCAAATCTTCACTCCTATCTTCCCCAGCAAAAAGTCTTCCACAACTTCGCATCACTCACTTCAATACTAGAAACTTCATCCTCAGGGATAAATCAGTTAACAAACATGGTCCAGTTCACCACTCTCACCGTCGCCCTTGTGGCCGCCGCCAGCAGCGCTTCTGCCTTCTCATGCAACCAAGGCTCAGTCTACTGCGGATACCACCTCACCAGCGGCGAAAACAGTAAGTCAACAGCTCTCCATAAAGTCAGAACCTACGCGAGGCATTTTAGCGTATTCTCAATGGTGGGCTTTTCGTTCTGATCGAGTGAACTCTAGATTACAATGACAGGCAGCTCGCTGCCGTCGTCACCGCCGGTGGTGGTCCCCAGAACCCCAGCCAGCTTGTCATTCAGCACTCGCTGTACCTTTGCACTGACTCGGTCGGTGGGCTCTCGACTGATTTCCCCGAGGACTTCTGCGGCGTTGACCAGAATGGCGGTGGCAAATGCGCTTGGTTCCACCAGGGTGACCCGACCTGCACTGGACCTGATGACTGCTGCAAGGCTTAAGCGTATCGACTATTCACCCCAGACAGCCTTTTCAAGCATTATTCTGGGTTTCCTAACGAAGGGTTCTCGATATTTGATGAGTGCCCCCACGTCAGGTGTCAATGATGGGATACTGCAGGACCAGACTCAGTGTTTCCCTACACATTTCTTTACTGCCTTTTGTCCTCAGGTCGGCCGCCTGTTACACTCCTTCACAAGCACTATACAGAACAATAAAAGCTAGAGCTCGCGCAACAACATCATGTGTCTTGGAACGGAATGTGAAGCTTCTGTTACCATTTGAGTAGACAGGGTTGTGTAACCCTGGATGCAATACGTGTTATCAGAGGAGTTAATCACGCTTCCAAAAACAACGTTCGCGGTCTCTCGATACCCAGTCCAACAGGAAAAGAAGAACGGCTTGTCTCTATGAGGCGTATCAGCAAATAATTGCCAGTGATGCAGGGTACTTGGTTCGACATGGTAGCCTCAACTTAAAACACGCGCAACCAGGTGAAGGCCGTTGCCCGGTCAACACCACATGCAAGCAAGCCTCCCGTCAAAACAGTGGATCCCAACCGTGCCACATCAACACTGGCAAGGCCTCTGCTCTACTCACGGTGTCGGTGTGTCTTAGTTTCCTTGTTCCCCAACTCGCAAATGCGACTCGCTCCATTTTCGATTCACCTTTTTTCGCCATTGTATGGCTTCACCCATTACTACGTTCTACGACTCCTCATGCAAGCATTCGTCACGACTTGTGGTTTCATTCCATGACCCCGCGGGTGAGAATCGTGAATCGTCTAAACGCCATTCAGACATCGAAACTTCGCCAGTCTGCCTTAGACACCCCGCCCACGTTTGTGTTATCGCCAGATCGTGGACTGCATTCCAGTCGCGCCTCAACTCGACTATATCGCCTCGCTGTGCGCCGCCGCCACCCCACCAGTCTTGGACCTGAGACGAAACACACATACACACCCTCCCACCCGTCTCGCGAGGACTTAATCCTCGGCGACGTCAGCTTTCGCGATGGATACTAGCTATCTCGCGCAACAGGTCCAATCGAGTATTGGCCAGCTGCACGGTCTCTTCGATGAGATCGGTGTGCCAAACCATGAGCGCGAGGCTCGTGAAGAAGAGGTGCGACTTCATCGTGCGAACCGACTGATCCTCAGTGCGGCAAACTGACCTTTGGTATAGCTTTTCAAGGCGCTCTCTGAAGCACTCAACAACCAAGTTCGACTCGTGACGTCTGAGAAGAAGGACCTTGTCGATGAGGCCAAGAAGATCATCACAACTATACGGCAGATGGAAGCATCGCTGGACGACTCTGCGCGCCGCAGCCGGAACCTCGATGACGAAGAACTCCAGATCACATACCCCCTCACGAGGTGCCTGCAAACACTTCGAGAGAAGCAGATCCAAATCAGCCGGCTGCACAAAGAGCGTTACGAACAAGTGAAGAGTACGTTCACGGCCTCGCGCTTATTCCTGACGATGACTGACACAATGCAGAACTCGCACAAGCACTCGAATCGTACTCATCGCATCTTGAACCAACTTTCGTCCAGATCGCGCTTCCTCCTACCGGCGCGAATCAGTCTATTCCTCCTAGCTTCGACCTCTCCCCATCCTATGTCGACAAGCTCGATGTAGAATTCACTCGCGTCTACGAAGAGTACACGCGTCGTATTGCGAATGTTCAGGCTTTGGGAGATTACATTATCCAACTCTGGGCAGAGCTCGGTACTCCACAAGCACAGCAGGACGGTAGCATTGTGAAGTACTACCGCGAAGCACCAGAGCAGCTTGGCCTACACGAGGAGGATATCGCCCGTCTGCGTTCGAAACGCGATCGCCTTTCGGATGAGAAGAAGAACCGCGAGAAGAAGCTCCGAGATCTGAAGGCTGCTGTTGAGGCTCTATGGGAGAAGCTCGGAGTGGAAGAGGCGGAGACAAAGCCTTTCCTCAACGCCAACCGCGGCTGCGGTGTCCGCCAGATCAACGAATTTGAGGATGAGCTCGAGCGCCTGAACGAATTGAAGCGACAGAATCTGCATCTCTTCGTCGAGGACACGAGGGTCAGGCTTCAAGAACTCTGGGACGCCCTATACTTCTCCGAAGATGAGATGCTCGAATTCACCCCAGCGTTCTCAGATGTCTACAGTGATGCGCTTCTGGAGGCGCACGAACGTGAGGTCGCCCGGCTCGAGGCTCTGCGAGAGCAACGCGCGCCAACCTTAGCATTGGTCGACAAGCACAAGAGCCTTATCAAAGAGCGAAATGACCTCCAGACCTCAAGTCAAGACGCAAGCCGCCTGATGATGCGCGGACAAAAGGGCGAGAAACGTGATCCTGGAAAGCTTTTGCGTGAGGAGAAGATGCGCAAGCGCATTGCCAAGGAACTTCCAAAGGTTGCAGCAGAGGTGCGCAAGATCCTCGAAAAGTGGGAGGACGAGTATGGACGACCATTCTTGGTGTTCGGAGAACGCTACCTGGACGAGATGGAGGATGACGAGCCAAAGAAGGCGGTCCCTGGTGCGCGATCGAAGACACCGGCAGGACCTCCCCCATCCGCAACGAAAGTACCGAAATCAGCACCTTCCAAGGCAAATGCCCCGAGGTCTGTCCCACCGCGGTCCATGACTAAGACGCCGACTGCGACGAGCACAGTGAAGAGGAAAGCACCAACACAATACCAGACATCACCAGGGAAGACGAACAAGGGCAGTCCTACGAGGATCCCGGCTCGTGCTCCCCTATCGAACCTGAAGAACGGCAACAACTCCCCCGAACGCCAAAGATCTGAGTCTCGTGGAGATACTCTGCGCAACGGAGCTCCAATGAGGGCACCACCACCAAAGATGAGGGACTTGACTTCAGTGCCTGAGCTTGAGACTCCCAAGAACCCATACAAGGGTCTCGGCAAGGGTCCAAGTGTCATCGTCCGTCCTGTTGAGCCCGAAGACGTCTACGAGGACCCGCCAACGCGCACTACCCGATCAAACTCATCAAACACAAGACCGCACAGCCAGTACTCAAATCAGTACTACGAGGAAGAAGATCGCTATGCCACAATCCGAGCCTACCCATCAGCACCACCAGCTCGGCAAATTTCAAGTACCTCACATGCATCAACAGCAGTTTCAGGGTCAGAGAATTGGGAAACGTACGACGATAATAGCGAGCCTGAGCCCGATGCCTCTGACGCCTACTACGCCAAGCTCCGTGCTGCTCGAGGGAAGCGCTTCGAGCCTGAGCAAGGCCACCGCCCGACTAGCAGTCAAGCTAAACGAGCTCGCGGTGTGCCGCCAGGTTACGGCGGAGGTGTTGTAATGGTAGACCAGGATGGTCAGCGCATCATCTCCGGAAGCGAATGGACGGACGAGGATGCTTTCTGAGCGACTATTTCCCTTGCTTCATCTTGCATTCACAAGCGTCAAGCCTTTCTCGACACGACTTGACGAAATGCCACGCGCCCCAATCACGAAGTTACGATGCTGGCGCATGATATCCAGCATTCGCGATACTACCACAAGTGATGACGATGCTGGGCAGTCATCACTTCTACCACTCTTTCTTTTTACCTATAAGACACAACTGTCTTTCCTTCTTATTGGTCCCATACTTTGCTCGTATTTTCTTCATTCTTTTCGAGTTCGATATTCGTCGTGCGTTATAGTAGTTGGGGGGAACGAGCCACTGCATTGATTGCCTCAGGTTTCTGGTCAAGGTGAAGGCGTACAGCTAGGAAGGACAAGCCTGTGGAATTCTGAACGGCGTTGGGGAATTGCCATTCTGGAGGGCAGAAGTGCATTTTCGTCTCTTAACTAGGCTTCAAGCTGTTTGACCTAATCATCACTGATCTCGTGAACAAGTCTCAATGCGGTGCTTTCCTGTTGTGTCGTGTGCCACGCCGTTAGACTTCGTCTGCGCTACGACGTCCCGTTTTAAACGTGGACCTTGGGCATTCAATACGGAGCGGCTCATCTCGATGTTTCTGCACCGCCTTGTTTGTGCCTGTTTAGTGCTCTAAAGTGCCTAGCGACAACCAATGACAGCAGCTGTCGGCTCGCCGTTATTAGCGCTTTCCTTGCCGTTTGACAGCATCTCCACATCATTGATCCTCGCTGGAACCTGCGTAATTTAGCGCTACCGCGCCGCCTTTCAAGATACGAGCTGCGAGAGGTAGCCCGTTGCTGAGCCTCGTTCTTGAGACCTCGATCAAGTCTTTGATCCCATCTTTTGGGCTCCCAGTTTGCTGCCCTAAAACCGCTCGGCATCAGAGGTTGGAAGGTTGTCTTTGACAGTTTGAGACTTCCTCAATTCGGACGACGACCTTCTACGTACGCCGAGCCATCCGTGGATCCGGGGCCACGACCGTGCCTCATCGAACCCTCCGACCCCTGATATACGAGGACCAACGCGCGGCTCTCATCGCCAATTCCCTCACTCCAGCCATCATCGAAGCACGAACAATCCCCGAAACGACAATCAGATGTGTTCCCAGACTATCTCGCGGCGATGAATCCCGTCGGTCACCAACCGACAGGCTCGTCAGATGCCGCAACCGCACTCCGAGGCGCCTCACTCGCCTTCCAGAACAAGAACCTCCAAGCCCCAACAACGCCGAATCAGAAGAAGGATAATGGCGCACTGACGGCTGCCAATGCCTCCTCGTCGGCGGCTAGTCGCTCAGCTAGTCCCTCGAAGCGACTTGGGCTGCAACATACAGGAGGCAGCAATGTGACGGACACCGAGGGGCATGTATACAACAGCGGTGCGAGGCTCGGAGCAGGAGGAGGGACCGGAGCCTCAGGTGGACATCTTCAGCCGAGGGTCGATTCAAAGAGTCCAAGCTTTATTGCGGCAACACTGGCAGCGAGCAGAAGTGCAAGTCCTAGTCCGATGCATAGAACGCCGAGACGTGTGGGAAGCATAGGCAGCACGGCAAGTGGAAGTGATGCTGTCGACTCGTTGTCGATTGCACCGACGACGTCGCTCATATCCATGTTCGAGCGCGGGAAGGATGGAGATCCGGTCAAGAGGGCTTCACCTAGGAGAATGCCCACGGATACGTCCGAGGAGAGTCTTCCTGAGACGTGGCGGGCACCGGTCAAGCTGCCGGGCATTGCGAAGACACAGAGCATACCCGCGAAGCAGACAATGGCATCAGGAGATATGACAAACGGTTTGGCCAGGTCGAATCCAAGGCCAGCAACTACGAAACAGCCGCCCAAGGCTGTCGCGAGGACATTCATCGCAGATGTGGCAGGGTCAAGAGACCTGAAGACACAGCAGGACGCCATCAGAGGAGTAGATGACAGCCCATCACAAAAGCTCAAGCCTTATACGAGATCGACACCGGCGCCAGTGAAGCTTTCCCAAGAGGATATCAACACTCTACCCGATTCGGATCAGAGCCAAGCGAAAGCCACTAAATTGCCGGAAGTGAAGGCGAAGCCGACGCCCCAACCGTCAGCAAAGGCAGTGTCACAACCGATTCAAGACTCGCCTTCAACTCCAAAGAGGCAGCTAACGGCTCATCAGCCAAAAGATAACGCACAGCGCCCTCAGATGAGCCCGAAACCTGTCAAGCCGAAGCCAGCACCTTTGACCACTGTGCCCCGAGTTGTCAGTTATTCAACTCCGGAAGTGCTATCGCCGAAGCCTACACGTCCACCCAAGCCTGCATTGCAGATCAGTCGTGCGTCGCCTGTGAAGAGTGTCAACACCTCAACTGAGCCACAACGCACTTCTTCACAAAGACAAAGACCTCCCACTCCTCCGAAGCCTCGAGGTACTAGCAGCAAACCTACTCCAGTGGTCACCTCAACTCGCTTCGTCAAAAGCGCAAGCGACATGGGCACTGGGGAGCATCACAAGCCAAAGGCAATGGCGATGATCCACCAAGGACGAGACAGATCCGATACGATGTCCACAGATGACAGTTTCGTCTCTGCATCGTCATATCAGTCACTGGATCGCCTTTCGCCTCCCAGTTTGCCGCTGAGAAGAGGTTCTATCACGCCGTCGGTGGCAAGTGCCCCGATCTCACCATCTCGAGGAACACCAAGACCGCATAACAACTCGAGTGCCAGCCTTGGCTTGAGTAATCTCACCAATGCTATCATGGCGGGATCTCTTGCCTCGGCACGACTGACACCGCACAATACTGGCTCATCATTACCTCCACCATCACTGCCGAGGCGACAAAAGTCCCCGCACTTGCGAGAGACAATGCGCAAGCCCGCCAGCACTGAACCGGAAGAGGACGGTCGCCACAAGCCTCATAAGCACAAGCTCTCACGAGGCAAGCACGCTCACCACGAGGGCTCTCGTAAGAGATGGCGCGATCAGATAACGCCACGCGAGCGCAAACGCTACGAAGCTCTGTGGGCATCGAACCGTGGCGCACTGCTACCTCCAACAGTGACCTCATCGAATGCTGGCATGACAAGTGGTGGGCGGGATCGCGACACTACTGAACTGGTTGTAAACGTTGTAGTCCGCGAGCTATGGCGTCGATCACGGCTTCCAGAAGACGAGCTGGCAGAGGTGTGGGATCTCGTGGACAAGGAGAGAAAGGGCTGGCTGGGTCGTCAGGAGTTCGTGGTCGGCATGTGGCTGATCGACCAGAGGCTCAAGGGGCGGAAGATCCCACGCAAGGTGACAGACAGCGTCTGGGGCAGCGCCAATGGTGTGAGAGTGATGAAGCCAAAGAGCAAGTAGTGAGTACTCTTGGGTTCAGTCCATATGCCTGGGTCGCTCACTTTTGTTTCTTCTTTCCTATGTCTTGAGCATGGCGAGCGCGAAGAGCATGATACCCGCCGCGGTCAGGGATAGCTTGGATCCTTCCTGTGGTTTTGCTAGAAACGATATTACTTATGGCATGTTGAGCTAGACCCTTTGTGTACATAGATGAGAATAGCATATTTTGCAGACTGCTTAAAAACGCATTGATCCAGTGATTGCCGAGAGGCTGGGCACACCTCGAATTGTGTACCTCTTGAGAGTCACGATTCAATGGCTCACTATAAGTGAATGGGGAGATACTACTCAGTTAACGCGACCAGCTTATTCAGGAAACAAGCTACTATTCAGTGATGATACATCAGATGACTAATAGTTCATGATAAAAAAGATAATGTTTCTGCTGGAAGATAGATGCTGAAGTTTAACTTGATTCGGAGAATGAAGTCATTCGTGATGTGTTTAGGGTAGTTTCCGGCCAAACTGCGGATGATTCTCACATGTGATGCGAGTTGCAACATCCGCCAAGACCAGTTACGTAGGCGGGACGACGTGCTCGTCCAGGCACCTTTAAGCGCGCTTCCTGGTCCTGGCAATCGGCTCTCAGTGCGCGCACCTCGATCCCACCAACGATTTGCCCGAGACATCTCCCATCGAGCGAGTACCTGCGCAATCGACACCATGAATGTGAGTGCTCTATGCCCGTTCCCCATCTCACAGCCAACAACGGCTGACCTTACGCCCGACCCCAGATCCTCGAATGGGCCTTCGGCAAGCGCATGACGCCCGCGGAGCGTCTGCGCAAGAACCAGCGTATGCTCGACAAGGCCATCCGTGAACTCGACCAGACCCGTGTCAAGCTGGAGAAGCAGGAGAAGACGCTCATTCAGCAGATCAAGACGAGCGCCAAGAATGGACAGATGGGCGCCTGCAAGATCCAGGCCAAGGATCTTGTTCGCACAAGACGATACATCGAGAAGTTCTACTCGATGAGGAGTCAGCTGCAGAAGATCTCCCTACGACTACAGGTATGAGAACCCCTGTGCCGTGTTTCTGGCTCAATGGCTAGACGCATCATTGCACGTGGTCACTGACAATGCCCCGCTTCCTACAGACCTACCGAACAAACGAACAGATGATGCAGGCTATGAAGGGTGCTACGATGGCGTTGGGCAGCATGAACAAGCAGATGAACCTGCCACAGCTCCAGCGTATCGCCATGGAGTTCGAGCGCGAGAACGATGTTATGGAACAGCGCCAGGAGATGATGGATGATGCCGTCGACGATGCGATGGATGTCGGTGTCGAGGAGGAGGGAGATGAGGTTGTCGATCAAGTTCTGGAAGAGATCGGAGTCGACTTCAACCAGGCTGTGAGTACGGTTCTATATGCTGTGGTTTCCCGAATGCTAACATTCCATCTACAGCTCGGCGAGACACCTACTGCCTTAGGCAATCCGGCACAAAGCGAAGGTCGCATTGCGCAAGCCGTTGGAGGTGATGGCGGCGGCGGCGGCGGCGGCGGTGGAGCTGATCCGATAGACGACGACCTTGCGGCACGATTCGACAACTTGAAGAAGTGATGCACATTACGATGGACGTAGATGAAGGTGAAGAGCACGCACGACCTCTGTAGGATCGGTTTCCGGGGTCGGGCTCAAGCTGAGGATGGTGGAGATGCTTTGTCTGTTTGGCGTACTGGTGTTGGGCGATGCGTCGTCTGTTTCTATCATGAAGAGCTATCATTCACATCGAGTCACTTTACACTATTATTTTCCAGCATTGACCAACCCTCATCGCTCAGAATAGTTGTGACCCAACCTTGTGCAGGGACCGCGTATTGTTCGCAGTTAACAGTCGCGAGTCTGACATAAACCAGATTACCCTCAGCAACCATGACGTCGCCTGCGACTCGCGTGAATCCTGTCTGGTCGGTAAGATGCACATCAGTAACGGCGCTGTCACGGTGAGACGGTGAACGGTCGACCGCGTGGGGAAGCTGCTGGACCAAACCTAAAACAGCCACCGTCTCTTGGTACGGTGTCTAAACACCGACCGTTCCCTGGGTGGCCCCGCTCGGCCCCTCATCAGTGGCGCTGAGGTGAATCGAGGGGAAAGCTGGATCAAGCGCCAGCGGCTGCCGTGCAACTGCGCTGGAGACTCGCAGAGTGACGCTGTCCTGCTCTGTACTGGACACAGAGTCCAGCTGCCGTCCGTACCGCAGGGCAGCCCAACCCTCGAAAACACCATCGTCACCGTCACCGTCACCGTCACCGTTGTTCCCATCCCCCCTCCTTCTTCTCTTTCACTTTAAGACACCCAAGCAGGCTGCGCATCGTCGCCCCCTTACAGCTATCTTACAGCACCCTATCGATTTCTGCTGTCTCACCCCCAATCACGAACAGGTACGTCGTTGCGTAACCCATCTATCGGAGTCCGAGCTGTCACAACCACGCCCTTGCCCCTCCTGCGCCGGTAGTCCCGTATGTCATCGCAGCTCCCGCGCGACCCGGACAGACCCCAACGTTACCTGCTGTCAACAATTAGCACGCGTGTTATTTCGCCGATAGGATCTATGTGATCGCTCTATACGCTGGCATCTTACACATTGGTTTCCTTATAGATGACTTGTGCAGGAAGTCTTGCCCCATTTCAATCGTGTGCTATCACCTTCCCAACTTTCTCTACCATACCTGTTTCACGTTTGGTCTCGCTTGCATCCCGTCATTAGCATCTGCAGTTGGCCCTCAGAGGTACTCGAATTTTAACAGAACCCAGCCTCGCCTTGCATCCCGGCTCCTATACTTCTCGATCCGTGCTCGAGCACACCGCCTACCATTTCACCTTAACACATATCGCAGGAGCTTCAGAGACTGCACAGGTCTCCTCTCTAGGAAAAGGAAGCGTTCACCCGTTCTTCCACCCTCTCCACAAAACTGGCAGGCAGCAAGCGTCGCAGTCTCTCCTCCCACGGGGGAGGTCTGCTCAATAGAATGTTTGGCAGCAGCTCGAACAACGCCGCAGCCACTAACGACAACGATTCGAAGTCCGACAAGTCTCCTTCACCTGGCTCAAGTCCCAGCTCATCCGAAACCGTGCCAGCCAAGCCAAGCCCTGCCGATCAGGCCGCGAGCGGCGAGAAGCGAAGCGGCAATGGCAGCCCTCCAGACCGAAACGATGCTGGAGGCTCGACTGAGAAGAAGCGCAGAAGTAGCGGCATGAGTAACAAGGCTAGCAGCCTTCTTGCATCTGCTAAGAATAGCTTGAACTTCTCCCAGGGCGGCCGTGGTTCCGACTTGAGCTCACAATCTCCCATTCAGAAACTCGGCAAGCAGGACCCTGCCCTCGCTGTGCCCCAGGGCCAACACAACAATTCTGCCGGCGAGTCTCTGCCTGGTCCGAAATCCACCTTCCGTGTCGGTGTTTGGGAAGATAGGAACAAAAAATGCCGCCGGACGATGGAGGACACGCATGCTTTCCTCTACAATTTCCTGGACACACCAGCGCCAGCTACTGAAGTTTCAGAAAAATACAAGACCGATAGCGATGATTCCGACGTGGTAGAGAAGGAAATCAACCAAACGGACAACGGCTACTTCGCTATCTTCGACGGTCACGCCGGTACCTTTGCTGCTGATTGGTGTGGCAAGAAACTTCACATCATCCTCGAAGACACGATACGCAAGAATCCGAACGTGCCGATACCCGAGCTTCTCGACCAGACGTTCACGTCTGTTGATTCACAATTGGAAAAACTACCATTGAAGAACAGCGGTTGCACTGCTGCAGTGGCAGTTCTGCGCTGGGAAGATCGTGTGCCTAGTGAGCGCTCTGCGACGGGCTCCCAGTCTATCGCCCCAGCAGCTGCGGCTGCCACCAAACTGTCACGGACTGACGCGGAATCAGCCTCGGAAAAGGACGATGCCGCGTCCACTACCGCTGCAGAAGAAGCTGTTGAGTCAGCTGATAAATCAGCTACCGCTGAGGCCCATGCTAGACTCAAGGATCAAGCCTCAAGGCAGCGTGTTCTTTACACAGCCAATGTTGGTGACGCTCGTATTGTCTTGTGTCGCGCCGGAAAGGCTCTTCGTCTGTCATACGACCACAAGGGTAGCGATGAAAATGAGGGCAAGCGCATCACCAGCGCCGGCGGCCTGATTCTCAATAATCGGGTCAATGGAGTTTTGGCTGTCACACGGGCACTCGGTGATACCTATATGAAGGATTTGGTGACTGGTCACCCGTACACCACTGAGACTGTCATTCAGCCAGACAGTGATGAATTTATGATCATTGCTTGCGATGGTGTAAGTTCCGATGCAGCCCTTCACGTTCTTTGGAGACCAGTACTGACTTTTGATAGCTGTGGGATGTTTGCTCCGATCAGGAGGCTGTCGATCTGGTCCGTAATATTACTGACCCTGCCGTCGCATCAAGACAGCTGGTCAGCGCTGCTCTAGACCGCTTTAGCACGGACAATTTGTCCTGCATGGTCGTTCGGTTCGACAAGGCCGCTCTCATGGAACATCAGACCAACAAGGATGTTGGCGTGGAGACGGAGGGCGCCTCGAATAAGAAGGTCAGCGAGGCGGATAAGATTGTCGCAGAAACGCGGCAAAAGATCCTTGACGGTCATGCTTCTGATGTGGGAGTCTCGGCGAGCAACAGCGGCCGTGGTCATGACCCTGTCGCCGTTGAGCATGAAGGCGCTTTCGTGCCTACAACACTTTCTGATCGCCTGGAAGAGGAGCCATCGGCCATTGATGAGGAAGAAGAGACGCAAGCGAGCACGTCACCACCCGTGCGCAATAACATCGTCCCAAAACTGGAAGACGAAGTGACCAAAGATAAGATCACCGAGGAGAAGCCAGTAGAGGCTTCAAAGGAGCAATAACTGGAGTTTTCGGATCATTCATAGGAGCCCCTGGGCCCTTTGCTGGCGAGAACATGGTTCAGATCTCTTGACACGATTACTGGCAATGCAGAATATTACGAAAGACGATAGCTTCTATTGCATTTATTTACGCTCGCTCATGAGCGCTCTATGTACGAGTCGCTAGGTATCTATACTAGCCCTCTACTGTGCCTTGACATGGTCCTGCAATATCTAGATACGGATGCTCGCCCTCTCGTGGCTAGACCATGAAGCTGGGCTCGCATCCTCGAGAGGGCTGGGAACGTGTCGTGGCTGAGCGTTTCGGACGTGGCGGATCGATCGTCCGTAGTACCAAGTCCAGCTGTACCTCTTAACGCGGATGGCTGTGCCGTTGTGGTCGTGATAGTCGTTGTGAAATGATGCCTTGTCTCATCCCTCTGCTGCTCCTGCGGCCATGGCACTTGGACTCCAATACTCCCTCTCTCCTTTTGTTTGCGCATCTACCCATAGCATGCCCTCAGCGACAAGATCGTCGATCACTGTTCTTCCTCTTGCGGCCTCCCAGTCAAGGTTGTCCATGAGCATGCTCACACTCACATACCCAAGGACCTGCGCGGCCTCGACAACAGCTGCCTGATCATTGCTCAACTCCCGTGGGACGCTGCGAATGTATTCTTTTCGACCGACCTTGACGATGGCGTAGCTACCGCCAAGGGGTTTCAGTGTCTCAACTGCGCGACGCACGTCGTCTTCTGATATAGCGTCGGCGCCTTCCATTCGTCCTCGCTCAACGCGCTCTTTCAGTTCCGTGACCCCGATCAAGCCTCCATTCTCCCCTCTCGTCCTTCCGCAAACCTCTACTATCCTGACCGCCAGCTCAAAGTAGAAGTCATTTACTGTCCTGCCAAGTAGTTGCGCCCAAACCGACTCTCCACCAGCGCCACCACTACTTGACGACGAAGACGATGCCAGAGGATCAACTCCGATCGCTGTGCACATGCGCGCAAATTGCGCTCGAAAGGAGGGGTCCGATCGGATGTCTTTTGCGTGGGTTTGCGCGAACTGTTGGAGTAGGGAGCGGAAGACGGAGAGCTGGGTTTCGAGGGCGGAAGCGTTCGAGGCGCGAAGGGAGGAGCCATGGGAGGCGAACTGGGCCGATGTGAGGCGGGAACGGTCGAAGGCCGCGAGGCCGACGCCTTTGCGAGACATTGTGGAAGTATGCGACGGGGTGTGTAGTGACTGGGACCAGAGACGCGATAGTTGGAGGGGATGACGTGGAGGTGGGTAGGCAATTTGGTGGGGTCGATCTCTATCTCAGGTCAACGCGCGACACGTGGAAGTCACCTGTTCGTCAACGAAGATGCAATGATAGTCATGGAATGATAGGAGTTTGTCCATTGATAAGCGATCCATCTATCTCAAGCTCACCCGCTCTACTAATCCAGCTCAAGCTTTGCCGTCATCACGTCGTCTATTGCCTAGATCCAAGGTGTCTGGAGGGAAAGGCTCATGATTTCCCTCTGCCCGTCTTCGGGCTTTTCGCCTGTTCTCTCTAGCATGTACTGAGTCGACACTTATTTGTTCGTCCATTGTGCTTCGTATCGTCTGAATAGGATAGTTCATTACTGGGTCTGACACTGGGGTTGGCCGTCACCCATGTCGTCGTCGTCTTCCCACTCGGCTGCGAAGCGAGGATCACCGGAGTTCTCGCCCATCTGTGCAGTTCTGTCAGCTTTGTGCTCATCATTGGAGTTCATCAGTCACGTACCTTTTCAATGTCGGCATCATCCTCATAGTCAACTTCATCAACCTCGGTGGCTGTGATGGGTGCTGCCGGAGGCGGCAGCAGCTTCTTCAAAGCCTCGGCGTCTGATTCGTTCTTGAGCCATCCATCCTCGGGGAACTCGATGTCGACGAGGAAGTACAGGTCGCCCTTGGTCTCGCCGCGCTTCAATGGCATACCTTCGCCAGGAACCTTGAGGCAGTCGCCAGGGCGCAGAATCTGGCCCCTGGGCCTGTCGATTGCGATTCCACGGCCGTCGAGATGCGTGAGAACTGTCCTTGAGAAGCCCATAAGGGCCTCACCCAATGTGATCTTCAGTTCGGTAGACAGGTCCTGCCCGATCCTTGTGAAGGTGTCGTGAGGCTCCTCAACCAATGTGAAGACGATGTCGCCGGGAATTTGGTCGGGGACCTGGTCTGCTTCGCCCTCAAGAACGATCCTCTCGCCCTGCATCGATCCTCTCGGAATGTAGATCTCCAGAGCCTTCTTCTCCTGCACCGTCCTCTTGCCCTTGCACTTCTTGCAGCGGTCCTTCTCTTTGATCATGGTGCCGGCACCCTGGCAGTGATCGCAAACAACAACTTCCCGGCCCATCATGCCAGGGCCGAACTGCCGCAGAACCTCGACCATGCCGTCGCCCTTGCAACGCTCACAAGAGTGGGACTTGGCCTTGTCCTTGCCTCCGGAACCCTTGCACTGCCCGCAGATCGTTTGCTTGTTGGCAGCGAACTTGACAGTCTTGCCCTTGTAAAGCTCTTCGAGTGTGACCTTGTATTCTTGCTCCTCATCAGGGCCCTTGCGCGGCTTCTTGGGTCGACCGGGGCCGCCGGGACCTCCAGGACCACCAGGGCCTCCCATGCCGAAGCCGAACATTTGGGACAGGATGTCGTTGATATCGACCTCCGGTCCACCGGGTCCGCCAGCGGTCTTGTCGAAAGCGGCCATGCCGTGTACGTCGTAGGCTTCGCGCTTCTGGTCATCGCTGAGGATCTCGTAGGCTTCTGTGCACTGCTTGAAGATGATCTCCGACTCTTCGCGTTGCTCTTCTGGGACCTTGTCGGGGTGATATTTCAAGGCAGCCTGGTAGAATGATCAGCAATTGATCGCTCGCAATAATCACAAGGCGACATACCTTTCTGTAGGCCTTCTTGATCTCATCGCCTGTCGCTGTCTTCTCGACAGAGAGGAGCTCTGATTAAGGTCAGTATTCGGAAGTTACAACTGCTGGAGGTAAGATAGGGGTCAGTACCGTAGAGATCGATCTCCTCCAGGCCTGCGCCGTGATCGTGACCGTCCATGATGGCTTAAATGGCAGTCGTAGAAAGTGGAATGTACGTTGTGGAAAGACGATGGCTGTTTGCCCCGAAAATTCTTAGTAAATCTCTAGGCTCAACGATAGGCGGAGCGCGGGGTGACGACGGTTTGCGCCCAGCTGCAACGGTAGTGGCAAAGTAAAAGTCGACTACCACAAGCCTAGAACTTCATAGGGTCTCAGGTACAGTACTATAGTTGCGTACCAATCTATTCGCTCACTCAACCTCGAGAAATAATACGATAAGCTGACGGCGGCCTTGCTGCCTTCTGCGTCCAGCCTGCAGCCCTGTACTATCGATAAGGACCCTGAGATCAGCGCCGCACTTTGTGGCGCGTTGGGTACTGGACATTCAACGCGCCTCGATTTTCTGGAAGCTGGAACCGTCGCATCAGCACTCAAGGAATCGCCTATGCCGCTTGGAGATGGGACAGAATAGGCTCCCAGACTTATGATGGCGATGAGGCGCTCATCTGGCCGTGGGCTGCTGTTGAGCAGCAATGCCACTCCGGGCTGGCGTTATGGCTCGCGACCTGAACGGGTAATCTTCCATGATATGGTGTTCAGCATGCGAGCCCGTCACGTGTCGCATATTACCAGCACTGCAGCATTTGGACGCAATCGACTGAACAGGCAACATATCAATACCAACGCCGTCTCGTCTTGCCAGAGCCTGGGTTTGAAACGATCTGCCTCGCAAGCCGCTAGTCCTTCAAACCAAGATGGCAAAGAGACCCCTTCGGCCCGTCCATCGGGCCTGCGTCTTCTTGATAAGAAAAGACTCCAGAAGCAACAAGACGGGACAAAGCCTAAGGTTAAGAAGGAGAAACTTCTCACGCTTTTCGGTCAAGACTCATCATTACCTATTCGCGCCCGTTTTGCCCCTTCGCCGACTGGGTATATGCACCTTGGTTCCTTGAGAACAGCCGCTTTGAACAACATGGCAGCACTTGCCTCGAAAGGTGGTTCATTCGTGCTTCGCATCGAGGATACAGATCGGTCTCGCTTTGTTGAAGATGCTGAAAAGAGACTGATTGCGGATCTCAAGTGGGCTGGTCTCAAATGGGATGAAGGACCAGACTGCGGAGGACCTCATGGCCCATATCGTCAGGTGAGTCAAACAGAATTTTTCATGACCCATACTATGGCTAACGACGGACGCTGTAGTCTGAAAGATTAGGCATATACGAGGAGCACGCTCAGAAGCTTCTTGACCAGAACCATGCGTATCGCTGCTTCTGCTCACAGGAGCAACTGGATGCCCAGAAAACAGCCCTTCATGAAGCTGGACAGTCAACTGCTTACCCCAAAACTTGCCGCTCTATATCGGCTGAGGAGTCTGATCGTCGCGCTGCTACTGGCGAAGCACATCTGCTGCGCTTCAAGGGCGATGCGTTTAGCAGGCCCAAGTTTCGTGACACGATCTTTGGCCTCTTCCAGAAAGGAGAAGAGGAGGAGGATTTCGTCATCCTCAAGACGGATGGATATCCGACTTACCACTTGGCAAATGTCATCGACGATCATCTAATGAGGATCACGCATGTCATCCGTGGCGAGGTAAGCTATGGCGAAATGCCCGTAAGAACTCTGAAGATTAACGGATGGCAGGAATGGCTTGTGTCAACGCCAAAGCATATTGCACTGTACAATGCGTTCGGCTGGCAACCACCAACGTACTCACATCTTGCTTTGCTAGTCAACCCAGACGGCTCAAAGCTCAGCAAGCGTCAAAATGCCCGTGGAATTTCCGATCAGCGGGAAGCAGGCATTGCACCGATGCCGCTGGTGACTTGGCTCATCTCCCTAGGAGGTGGGACACAGCAAAATAAGATCATGGCCAGCCATCCGCGAGACATCCAAGGCTTGTCGAAGGCAGTATGTTCCCACTCTCATTGCGCCTTTTCTTCCACGAACCTCAGTGACTGACTGTCCAATCATCACAGATGCAATACAACAACCTCAAAAGGGTACCAATTCGTGTCACTCACGAGCATCTTCAAGCTCATCAACTAGCTTATGCTAGGACGTTAGCCGAGAAGCACATTAATCCAATGCCGGAGGATGCCTTGGAACCACAAGAAGTGGGCATACTGGAAGACATTTGCCGCCCACTACTTCGTCGGGCTCTCGAGCTGCAGAGAAGCACCGAGCCTTCTGGCATCGGTTGGCCACACCCCTTGTGGAACGAACAGAAAGCTTTTTTACTACCGCTGCAAAATGTCGACGCGGACTCTAAGCTCGGAGAGGCAGCTGCATCATTGTACCACCTGCTCTCGCTTCGCCAGATCACTTCACTTGACTCTGACGAACTGCTCGCACAATACCCATACTTTGTGTGGCAGATCCCCGATCAACTTTACAAAGATAGCCTCACGCGCTGGACTGCGGAATCAGACGCAAAACTCCCAGTAGACACAGTCATTGAGCTGGAGAGTGTCCTCAATGATGAGACTTGCCCGCCGCAGGACTGGATGGTCAGACTGAGACGCGAAGACAAGCAAGAGATGGCATCTGTGTACTCAATACTGCGTCTGCTCGCAACTGGTGTTCACGATCAGCCTTCGCCACCAGCATCGACACTCTTCCTGGCGCTCTCGCGAGCAGACTGGCTGAAGCGGGTGCACACCGTGTTGGCGATGATGAAAGAGCTGAAGTGAGTTCATTGGCTCGGCAACGGACTTATCACTGAGCTTTCGATCTGCGATATGATCCGCATATCAGAGGTGCACGAGAGAGCCGGTCGGAATACGGCGTGTAAGGATATGTGTATCATAGTCCAGAAACTGTCTGGTCATGTGTAATATCACCATGTAGCAAAGCGTTGTAATTCAATTTGTTCTTACAAGAGTGGCCGATATCGTCTCCATCAGATCAATGCAGTGAAACAAATCATGACCGGTATCGTACCATGGTCCATGGCCTTATGAGCCCCTCCCGTCCCTGTCATTGTGGACAAAGAGAAGTCGGCTGCCGCGGTTGGTCCCGATCAACGGATCTCCGCGTAGGAGAAGGCCCAGGGCGTCGGCGGGCTCCGAACGGCGCTAGGCATGCAGACGGCCGCAAGCTGCACACGGGGGTCACCCGCCCACCAGGTCACCCTAATACCTAATCGCATTCACTGGCTGTGCCTGGAAATAGCATGGCATTTTAGAATGAGGACCGGAGGCCGACGCTGCGACGGGAGGCTGCTTCAGCACGGGTGGTTCGAGGAGGGGCGCTTATCGCAGAGGGAGGGGCGAAGCTCGGAGAGCAGCTCGAGCGTAACGCGTTTGTATATAGCTGAGGGACGCCCACCTGATTCTTTTCCTGTCTTTCAGCTGAGTTGTCAATCGTCATCCTCTGAAAAGCCTCATCGTGCCTTCGAGTCCTCTCGTTGTTCCGTGTCTTGCTGTTGCTCTACTATCTCGATTGAAGCTATCCCACCCCACTATCGGAGCTGCCCATTTACATCATCGGAACCTCCTCTTCTCTGCCGCGACAGCTTCGATTTCCTCCCGCCGACTATTCTTGCTCAATTGAAGCTTCGTAACCCTAGCCATCATGCCTCGCGTTTCTGCTGCCCGCTACGGCAAGGACAATGTCCGTGTATACAAGGTCCACCGCGACCCTGAAACCGCTGTCCAGACTGTCACGGAGATGACCGTCTGCTGCCTGCTCGAGGGCGACATCGAGACCTCCTACACTGCTGCCGACAACTCAGTCGTGGTCGCCACAGACTCCATCAAGAACACAATCTACATTCTTGCAAAGCAGCACGAGGTGACTCCTCCAGAGCTCTTCGCCTCTACTGTGGCAGCACACTTCATCGAGCGTTACGCGCACATCCACTCAGCACATGTCAAGGTCATCACACACCGCTGGCAGCGTCTGGATGTTGACGGAAAGCCGCATCCGCACAGCTTCATCAAGGACGGAAATGAGACGCGAAACGTTGAGGCCGTCTACCGCCGCAATGAGGGACTCACCGTTGAGAGCTCCATTGTTGGCCTGACTGTCCTCAAAAGCACTGGCTCAGCCTTCCACGGCTTCGTGCGCGACGAATACACGACCCTCGCAGAGACCTGGGACCGCATCTTGTCCACTGATGTCGACGCCAGCTGGAAGTGGGCGACCTTCAAGGATCTGGCTGCCGTGAAGGAAATCACACCTAAGTTCAACGCTGCTTGGGAGGCTGCACGGGCTATCACAATCAAGCTGTTTGCCGAGGATGAGAGCGCGAGTGTGCAGAACACCATGTACAAGATGTGTGAGCAGATCCTGGATGCTGTGCCTGAGACCGAGACCGTGTCGTACTCGCTGCCGAACAAGCACTACTTCGAGCTTGGTGAGTTCCCAAAACACTGTTGCGAACTTGATTTCGACAAGTTGGCTAACCAATTGACAGACTTGAGCTGGCACAACGACATCAAGAACACAGGCAAGGATGCCGAGGTCTACGTTCCTCAGTCCGGTCCCAACGGCCTCATCAAGTGCGAGGTCTCTCGCTCATAGACTTTCTGCTATTTGTTGTCATAAGGAGACATGGAGTTTGGGATTAAGCATGGCTTTATGTTAGAACAGCAAGACACGCATTGAATGATGACCCGGATTCAGAGATATAGACTTCTTGTGTCCCTTTATTGGTGTGCAAGGAAAGCGCCCAAATGGCTCTCAGTATCGTGACATAAATAATGTTACACTTTATACAATGACGCTAGAAATTCTCCTCATCCTCGTACATGTCAACGCCCTATAACCTCTCGCGATCGTGCTGACGGAGTTGTTCAACCATCTTCTCCCACTCCCCATCCTTGCCGACAGTTTCGCCACCGAACTTGAGCAGGTTCTCCTTGTACGGGTGCGCCTCTCCCTCGAAAGCCTTCAGCCTCGCCAGCCTCTTGTCCCTCAGCCTGTTCTTGGGCAGCATGCCCCTGACTGCCTTCCTCAGCACCTCAGCACCTCCGTGCTTCTCCATTAACGCGTCCATTGTCAATGACTTGAGTGAACCGGGTCTCGTCGAGTGGCGGTAGTATGTCTTTTGCCACTTCTTGCGGCCGGTAACGTGCAGAGCTGCGCAGTTTGTGACGACGACGTAGTCACCGCAATCGGTCGATGGGTCGAAGGTGGGCTTGTGCTTGCCCATTAGGAGAACGGCGATTCGGGAGGCCATGCGACCGAGAGTAGGAGGTGTGACGCCGGGCTGTGTGGAAAGAGTGGCATGTTGAGCTGTAGCGGAAACACCATGCCAGACTCGTGTGTATGCGAGCCGAGTCTGTAGCGGAGGACGATTAGCACAAAGTCGAGAGATGCGATCCGCCGTCAGTGAGGAAGACTTACGAGGCCCAGTGTTTGTGACATGGCGCTGGCTTGGGAGGAAACAGTTCCTCTACAGCTATGGGGAAATGACAATCGTGTCTTCCTCAATTGCTGGCGCAGCACGTGTCGTCGCGATTTGTCGTTCGTCGAGATGCCTTCAAGTCGCAGAGTGCTGGAGCTAGAAAGTTTCGAGTGACCCCTGCGATGCTGAGTCATCCAACTCATCGATCACCTGATGGCTGTGGGCGGGCAGTTGCAGGGTAGTAGAAATTCCGCCTGAAGAACATACCCTGCATCTCGGAGACCCGACCAAGTGGCATCGGATTTCAAATCAAGAACCAAATTCACTCAGAATATGTTCTTGCGTTCTACAACTTCAAAGGTCATAGCTGCATCAGTCGGTCTTGCCAGTACTTTATCGGTTTACGCAGTCATAAACAGGAGAGCTACCACCACGTCGAGCACTTCAACTTCCGGTATCTTACGACCGCCCATAATAGCCGTCCTTACAGTTCCAGACAGCTAACATGACGCTCAGGCACAATGACAGCCGGTCATGCATTTCAGGTACGATTCACCAATATCATGCTTCACACTACAAAGAAGTTCCCCGCACTTCTTTTTCACTCGTCATGGCTCTTTTGTTCTATTCCATACTGATCCAAGCCAATACAGACCCAGTTCGCCGTCCCATTGTCGTGTGATGGCTGCATTAAGTCCGTGTCAGACTCCTTGTACCAGCTCAAAGGCGTGAACAAGGTTGAGGGCAATCTCAAGGACCAGCTCATATCGATTGAAGGTTCAGGTACGTGAACTCATCATTTTTGCGCAGTTTCCAGATGTTGCTTTGCTGCTGGAGGTTCTGAGGCAATCATGCTGACATCAATGGGGAACAGCTGCGCCTTCTTCTATCGTCGAGGCCATCCAGGCGACGGGAAGGGACGCAATCCTGCGAGGGACAGGCGCGTCAAACAGTACGTTCTTTATTTAGCCACGTTCGCGTCCGTGCTCGCCTGCGATCTGCATCTCTTCATTTGCGGTCGCAGCGTGGCGCAAGAACAGGCATTTGTTTGAAACACATACAGCCACTGATCCACTCTGAACAGGCGCCGCTGTCAGCATTCTCGAGACATTCACAGACGACAAGACACCTCCAGGAGATGATGGCACGGAACGAGAGGTGCGCGGCCTCGCACGAATGGTGCAAGTCAGCCCTCAACGCACACTTGTCGACCTGACCATCCGAGGCGTTGCGCCTGGCACATATCGCGCCACGATCCGCGAGTTCGGTGATCTTAAAGATGGCGCTGGCTCAACAGGACCAGTTTGGGCGACTTCAAGAGGCGACCTTGGACCGGTAGTGGTAGGGGAGGACGGACGTGGCTCGGCATTTACAGACCACGGCTTTGAGATTTGGGAGACAATAGGACATGCTATGGTCTTGACGAAGCAAAGCGAGGAGGAGGGTAAGGTGCTGCAAAACGACGACGATACCGTGGTCGGAGTCATTGCAAGAAGTGCCGGTATGTGGGACAACGACAAGACAGTATGTTCTTGCACGGGAAAGACTTTGTGGGAGGAGCGCAAGGATGAGGTCAAGAAGGGCATGCTCTAGCGAATAGATGATTCCCCTGGTAAATTCGAGTCCACATAACATAGATGCCATGCAAAGAAGTGTCTGCACCCGTGAGCTTGATTGACTCACCTGGCGAGCAAGAGTATTCGAATGCATTTTTCTCACGCACAGAGCCAGACTCGCCCTGTGACGGAGGTGCTTTGAGCTTGGGGAGAGAGTCCAAGGTGACACATGGATCTTGACCATTATTCACCGGGGGGCATGTCAGTGCCGGCAGCTTGAGGTCGTTGGTGCTCACGACGAGCTTAACGTCAGCTTTGGACGAAGGGCCAGCCATACGACTGTTCGATGACTTCAATTGCCATAGAAGAAAGTAGACGACAAAAAGACAAAACAGCAAAAAAAGAAAGATGCTCTCCCGCCGGGAATTGAACCCGGGTCTCAAGCGTGACAAGCTTGCATACTGACCACTATACTACGGAAGATGACTAGACCGTTTTCGGCCAGCGTAGTTTGGAGCAACTGTTGGAAAGGACGATTTTATTTCAGTATATATAGCCTTCATTACACACTAGGGTCAAATGGTTCCTCATCTAGCACACGGTCGTCAACTCCCAAACGGCCTTCGCAAACACCACAATGTTCCCTCTCCGGAAAGCAGCCAATGAGTTCATCGCAGGTCTTAGCGAATCAATAAAATCGGGAAGGTGCCTGCTGAAGGTCACGAGCGTCCGGGCCATCCGGTGCAAACCGTTTACGCGCCTGGTCACCGCGAATGTAGTAGTAGGAGCGCGAAGGATGATGGTGCAGCGCCCAGCCCAGACCAGTAAGCACAGCACACTGTATTGCCGAAGTGCCGCGAAACCGTAAGCATTGCTTGCACTTTTGGGCTTGGCGACTATGTGCTAGGATGCGGCACGTAGCAGGAGCATGGGGTAAGGTACAGCCCCTTCTGGCTGTGTATGCTAAGGAACTAAGACATCTTGGGATGTATGATGCTTATGTTGTATCCATAATCTCTCGGCAGTTGCTAGAGGGATCGTGAATTCATTGGTTAGATCGATCGTCTGAGACTTGATGGGCCGGGAAAAGGCCAGTGGTGTTATGACCGCTCCTATTGTTTGCTGAGAAATACATGTTTATGAAGCAAGAATTGAATGGCTCAGTTGAAGCCTTCGGAGCCCCCCAAATCTGTCAGACTGCGACGCGTTCTTGCAGATCATTTGGTTGCACTGGTGGTACCATCGGAGCTGCAGCGTATTCCTTCCCCGGCCTCTTTGCTTCAGCCTCGAGCGAGTGCAGCAATACGACGGGAGATCTGCATTATGAGCAGGAATACGTCGCACTGGCACGACGCCTGCAGCGCCTGTAAGCACCCCTCGGACAAATCGGAACGTTACATTTCACCTTCCAACGAACGTTAATGCTCCTCGCATGCCCGAGGTCTTCTGCTCAACGTACAGGAAAGCCCAATGACGCTGAAGATTATACCCAGATAGGGATATGATCGCCGATCGGACCTTTGATGTTGCTATAGAACCACATTTGAGCTAGTAAACTGTATACCAGCAAAAGTCTTATTGTCATCCCGAATTAAACTTAGCTTAGTACCTCAAATGCCTATCTAGGGCACTTTGGCTATTATAGTAACCATTGGTAACCTATCTATATAGAGATCCTGATACTAATAAAGTAGAAATATTTTAGGCACTCAGGGCGCGTACAACCTATAATAAGTATCACGACCCCAAAGGTAAGCAGGAGAATGCCTGCCAAGAACAGCGTACCAAACTAATATTGATCCTGGAGGACTGCATTATTCTTGTCAGCATACTAGTCAGCCTGGTCGTCAGCATACGCACCAGCATACGCAAAAATCGTCATAGCTTCTTCGAAGAGGATTGCTTAAGACTTGGCATTACGCCGCACCCCCTAATCTTAGCATCCTGGATTTCTATACTCGGCCCTTTAAAGTCAGTATATTGATGTATATAAGGATACAAACGGCGCTCGAATAGAACACTACAAGCCTTTCTTCATCACCTCTCTGAACAACTTTGACTTTCACCAACCTTGAAACGTCTCCAGCCGCCACCTTGACAACCACATCAACAGTACTCATCATGTTCTTCAAGACTCTGATCCCTGCTTTCGCTCTAGGCGCAAGCGCCGAGTTGATTGTTGGCCTTGGTTCCTCATACGCTGAAGGACCAGGTCTCGACCAGCGGATTGGCGACCGTCTGCGCCAAAAGCTCGCAGACAACGACGGGTCAGACTGGACCTTCACCAACGTTGCAGTCAGTGGTAGCACCCTGGGGGACATTGTGGATGACCAGGCTCCGAAGCTTGACGGGACCAACCCGAGGATTGCATACATTGTCTCCGGCGGCAACGATCTCTCGTATGCGACCTGTCTGAGCAACCCCAGCGACGACGCTTGCCAAAACTCCATCTCCGAGGACGAATGGAAGCAGCGTTACAGAGATGTTCTGGACTCTGTCATCCAGCACACTGATGGTGATCGGACCATCTTCTGCGTGACATACATCAGGGCCCTTGGCGCCAACACCGAATGCCCAAGCGACGTCTGCCCAATGAGCGCCGAGGAGAAGGAGCAGAACGACAACCTGTACAACCGAGTTGTCGACTACACTGTCAATGCGATTGATGAGTGGAAGGCCACTGGGGAGAACGGAAACTACGACGTGCGCATGATTCCTATGCGCCAGTACAGTGAGGATCACTACGTTGGCACCGATGAGCCATGGATCAATGGAGCGCAGGTTCCTGACGGCGCTGGAGGCATTACCTGGCACCCTAACAACGCCGGAGCTGACGCTGTTGCCCAATTCCTGTTCGAAAGCTTCACCGGCTAGTCTGTCTATCTTTATAGCTCTTCGACCCTGTTGACCAGCGATCAATCGAGTTATTATTGCAGAGCAAGCCTTCTATAGCAACAGTGGTAGTCCGTGTGCCGATGACTGTGGCCACAGCTTCGCGTCTATAGGCTAAGATTTTGTGGGAAGTTGAGTAAGGCGTAGCTGGTAGCAAGGACAGGATGGCGTAAAACGTGACTATGAAGCACGTAGTAATAATAACTGACGCCTAGAAGACGGAGTGGAAGACGTTCCGTTTCTAGGTGACTATTAGAGAACAAAGTTCAAAGCAGGAGGCCTTTAGAGTATAGTATTCTTGTTCATAAGCAAGGATCAGCCGAAGGGCCTAAGATATGCAAGTTTTTATCACAACTATGATCACATACTCATTCAAGAGACCTGAATAAACTACCCCTTCTTTCCGACTTTATATAGTGATACTTTATCCAACCTCAATCACCTCAAGTATTCCAACATCTTCATCAATTCTTCCATCCACCCGAGCCCTCGCACACTTGAGGTTCCGCTCTGAGTTAAGCCTCACAGGGTGTGACTCTCCCAGCGTCTTCTCATGCGCTTGCACTATGCGATCTAGCAAGGCGACACCCTCTTCCAGCCTCCCATAATCAATATAAGCAATCGCCAGTACGTGCTCTGACTGTGTTAAGGAGGGGTGCGTTTCAGGTAGTCCCTCTCGGCGCCTCAAAACAACTATTTCTAGCAAACGGATTGCCTCCGCAACCCTACCTTCCGCCTGGTAGACCCTTGCTAAGTCATGTTGGACCCATAGTCGCTCCTCAGTAAGTTCGTCCCTCGTCGTCTCGCGGGTTGCTAGCGTGCATTCCATAAGCACAAGAGCCTCCTTTGCCCTCCCAGCAGCTAGGTATGCCATGCCTAGCTCATGCTGCGACCATAGGCGCTCATTATCTGTCTCGCTCCGCGTTAATACTTGGCCAGCAACCACATGCTCTAGCAGCGATATCGCGTCCTGTGGCCATCCTCGCTTCCTATACGCCCGCCCAAGCTGGTGCTGGGACCAGAGAAGAGCGGGGTCGTGCTTGTCAAGCGTCTTCTGCCGCACAGCTACCACATGCTGCAACAACTCAATAGCCTTATCCCGTTGATAGTTGGCTTCGAACGTGACTGCGAGATTATGCTGAGACCACAGCAGATGCGAATCTGACTCTGATAGAGTCCGTTCACGGACCTTCACCAACTGCTGGGTCACACGCAGAGCCTCGGAGATCTGCCCATCTTCTCGTAAGCGGTTTCCTGTCCTGTACCCAAGTTGACAATCCACCTCACCCCATTCATTCTCAAAGTTATGTCCTTCGCCGTTCTTCGCGCCGCTTTTGTTGCTTCCAATGGCCTTTAGAACATGTAAGAGGAACGGCCGCCACTGTTCGCTAGTTCCTCGGGGCCCCAGGCCGAGGTTGTCCCGCATGTGAATCAGCGCTTTCTCCCTTTGCAGATCTGCACCTTGCTGCCGCCTTGTCCAGAGTCGCAGGGCGACATGCACAAGTCGGTGCATGTCAAATATACCCTTCTCTGCTCGTCTGTTCAAGAAACAGTAGCCGCACAGTAAGCCGATAGCTTGCGTCTTCTCCTGCTCCGACCCTTTCCCTACCGCAGGCAGTATTGCACGGGGTATTGCCTTGCGTTCTATGTAGCCGATGAACACAAGCAATGCCGCCGCGCCAGAATCTTTGCGAATCTGCTCAAAGGAGACCATCCAGGTACTCGCCACGGCGTTTGGTCGGCCGGAGTACTGCGTGTCGCTCTCGAACTCCTTGGTCAATAGCCCCGACGTATCCTGCTCTGTATTCCTTAGCAAGCGAATATACTCTTCCAGAGATTCGCCATTTTCGTTCAGGTATGCTGCTGCTTGTGCGATCGCCAGCGGAAGGTACGTAAGCTCCTTGAGAAGCTCCGCTACCTGAAGTTGATCCTTGGTGAGTTGTGTATCCAGGAGTGACTTCTCTAGGAAGTCTGACGCCTCGTCCTCCCTCATCGCCTGAACCTTAATCACCTGAGTCTTGGCGAACTTTGTTGCGACACACTGCTGTCGTGTAGTCAGCAAGATTCTCCCGTGTTCACAGTGCGGCAACATGTTAACGATTCCATCCTGCCTTAGCGGCCCCCCAAAGAAAGCATCCTCGTCGTCAGCATTGTCGACAATCAGAAGCCATCGACCAGAGCTCCGTCTGTGTAGGTACTCTCTTACTGCGCTCCTTGCCGCCTCAATATTAGAGCTCTCAAGCCCTAGCATCCGGCCCATCTCCATATACGCCAGTTCAAAGGTCTCCCTGCTTATTACAGGCAGCCAGAAGACGGACCATCCTGGACGGTTTTCCCGAGCCCAATGCGCAATTTGCAGAGCCACCTGGGTCTTGCCAATACCACCAAGGCCACTAATAGCAAGGCGCTGGGCGGCTTTCTCATTATTCTCGTTGAACAGCCTAGCCTGAATCGAACTCAGAATCTCTACACGACCAATAAAGGTTTTATTCCGTAAGAACGGAATATGGTGAGGGACCTAATAGCTCTCGTTGAGTTAGCATGCCTTCTTTATAGTAGAAACACAATAGTTGCAGCTTGCCTGTTGTCTACCCAAAGCTTGCCGAGACCGCTGCTGATAATTTCGAGCCTGAGCGCTTGTGTGTTCGAACCAACGATGATTGGCTCTCATAAGCTCTTCGTTGATAAGTCCATGACCTGTCTGAGACGATTCCGCTTCTATACGCCGGCAGACATCTTGATAGCATTTCTGGAACGTGATGATAAGCTCCTGCTCCCGTGGGTAGATCTGGAGCATCAGCTTGAAGAATAAGGTTCGGAGGCTGGCTTGATCTGATGTAGACTTCAAGCAAAGGTCTGTTGGCTTCAGGAATGGCAGGTAAGTGAGTCTGCTCTCATCAAGCGAGACTGGGATAATCCCATGGCTCTCAGAGCATGCCTCTCCTCGAATTTGTAGAAAGGCAAGCTCAGTAAGAACATGGTGAAAGCCTGGTTCCCTTGAGGCTCTATCCACGGTATCGCGGATGCCGTACTGTTGCTTGTCGTTGTATTCGTATGCATCTTTAATAGCTTCAATATATGGTGCTGTGAACTCGTCGTTGTAATACTTATGGAGAAGCTGAGAGCCGCAAACAATTACCTTGTCAACGCTGACAAGATTATTCACACTTGGTCGTTGAAGTTCTGGTAGCAGGCAAAGCTGATTTGATGCGATATTTCGGACAGCGTCAAAGTCTGTTTCCCGCGTTGTGTACAGAGGGAGTGGCCCCTTGTCAGAGATCGTTTTCGAACGAATTTCACGCAGCGATTCGATGATGAACACGGCGCGTTTCGCGTAGGCGGCCTCGGAATGTTGAAGGCTTCCGTGTGCGTACACGACAAAAAGGCTCGGTGCATTGTCGTGATTGAAGGCATCGAAACTCGCGATGTGGCGAAGAATGCTAATGAAAGCATCATTTTGGGCTACACAGTAGTTAAGCTCTTAGCTATAAGTAATAGAGGAGGCTTTGAAGTGTGCATACTTACCGTGGTCTTTATCAATGCTCCACTCCATACTCACTACACGGGTTCGTATAAGAATGCTTGCAATCTTGAAGCATTGCGGTTATGTTCGGAGACAGAGAAAGAAGCATAAGTAACTTAGCTGAGGACCGTATTCTGCCAAGCTCAAGAGCGCCTTGCGACTTGGCAGATGACTCTGTCTTCGCTTCCAATGCATGCTTTGAGTCAGCGCAAGGCTCTGATGAAGGCTGTAACCAATAACGATGTAGGTTCAGGTCACACAGCAGCCAGAACTGCATATTTTAATTTTATTACTTCTGCGTAGTGGCGCATGTATGCATAGTTACGTAGCAGTGTTCTAAAATGAGGCGTTTTAGGCAGCAACATACCTTGGAGTTGTCTTTCTAAAAGAATACCACGATTGACTCCTCGTTATGAGGAACTAACAAAGCACAAACCTTTCTAGCGTCTCTATCTGTTTTGAAAGTGAAGGCCTCCCAATCGCACCTAATTCTCGCCAAAGCACCCTATACTATGTCAAGTACCACCAAAGACCTCCAAAGCCAATGGTCTGTACCAGGCGACATTCTCAGCCTCCTACTGCTAGTTGGGGGGGATATCGTTCAGAAGGCCATTGCGCAGCTGGTCGGATATAGGATTCCAATCCCAGGACGACGGAGTCAGTCAATCTACATTACCCCGGTAGCCTTTTCATTTGGATGGGCCGCCTACAGCTTCAGCAGCCTGCTAGCTGCGGTCGGCGAGATGCGACTCATGCCTATAGCAGATTACCCATGTTTGACTGTCAATTGCGCAAATGGCTTTGTCCGTGAGACGAGATCATGGGTTCTGAGCCGCTTGCTTCGCGATTACGCAATAAATCATCAGCACAATACAGCGGCTTCGATTCAGACAGATCAGAGGCAGTCACTTCGCATCGATATACTACAGCTAGAGCCTATACATGAGCCATCCCCTGACCTTGTTTGGTGGATAGGATGGGTTGTCCAGTTGATGCAGCTCTGCATTGCCGCGATCCCTGGTGCGTTACACCGAGACTGGGGCGCCTTAATTGTTACAGCCTCTGGTACCGCTCTTACCTTTATTACATGTGCCTTGCCGCAGTGGAAGGATGAGAAATGGGCAGCTCGAAGGCTGGATCGCCAGAAGGTAGTCTGTATGACGCAGGGTAACGGGAGCTCACACATTCTCGTTATTATTGGTCTTTCAGGGTGCTGGGACTTAGAGTCTCTCTCTACGGGTCACAGTTATCCAAGATCTGAAACGCGAGCTGTGTCTCTCATCTTGGCAGTTCTATGGACCTGCCTGCTAATCACAATATCTGGTATTAAGCAGAATACTTGGTACCTTATTGCCGTCGGAGGGCTTGGGATGCTTCAGAATCTCTTCGCTGCTGGCGCTATTCGTCACCCCTCAGCATCTGGCTTCCACTTCCGGCAATTTCCTGAAGCGCCAACAATTATCGGATATCCTAGAAAGCGACGAGACGACTTAGATGACAATGTGTGTCTCCCTGATCGAGACGCCGAGCTCAGCGAGCTTGAGGCGTGGGCAGCATGGCGACCCAGTGCGCAGCGACCACCCGAGACGGCGCCAAAGATGCCATCCTGGATCAAAACAATGTCTATGTCTGATGGAGCACCTGCATGGCTAGACTCATCTCCTCTCAGGGTCTCCCCTCCAAGGCAGAAGACAACAGGGTCTAAGTGGCTAAACAAAGAGACCGTGCCTATCGCTGGTGTGAGGGAAGCAGTGGGTGTACATGGCGCGCTGATGGAGTTAGAGAAATGGGTGCCGTCAGCAGGTCTTGCAATGGTCCAGATTTTCTTCCCTTCTGGGCTCAAGTACAACGACGAAGCAGTACGAGACAACACCCATAAGAAGTTCTGGAAAGCAGCCCACTATACACTCTCAAAGAGAAAGAAGGCGGCTGAGAAATTAAGAGAGGAAGACAGCTCGAGGCTTAAGGTCCAAACTTCTTAGCTTACAGTATTTAAGCGATGATTCCACAAGACAATATACAACACATTGTGAGGCTCATTCACTCATCCAGGAAAGAGAGAAACATTCTTGAGGGGCGGTGGGTTCCATTGTGACGGATTGGCACTGTTGTCGAGTTCCTTTTCTAAAGTTTCACTAATTCGTTTTTCCAACACTATTATAGTTACGTTAGCCAGCCTCAGCCTCAGCCTCAATGCCATGCCATTATCAGCTTCATGAGTCCGACAACGACGCCGATGACCGGGCGCCCACTAATCGGGCAATGTCAATGTCGGATCAGCTGGTGGCGAGCGGGCGGCTCCAGAGATTGGGGTAGCTCTCCAATGAATTGCCTAATTCGGACATGAGGCCAGTGAGGATGATCCACCGCCTCGGCCTCTCCAAGAGCACTCATGCATGTTGTGGAGTGATAGACCAAGTCAAGAATTCGATAGCTAATTACCAGATCTCTCATGTGGTCAAAAGGTAGTTTTCCAACTTGTTCCAGACGTCCAGACTCTTGATGGCTTATCTGAGACCTGTCTGTTCACGGCTGAGTCGGCATTTTTCTAAGTTTGGCACCTCGACTCGCACACTCGTCACAATGGCTCCAGGTCTTGCTCGAAAATATGAGATCAACGCCGATATGGGTGAAGGCTTCGGCAGGTGGAAGATGGTATGGCCTCTATGTAAGAGCGAAGTGGCGTTTTGAAGTTGAAACTGACTGTTTACAAGGGACCCGACGAGGACCTGATGCCTTTAATCGATGCCGCCAATATCGCATGCGGTTTCCATGCTGGCGACCCTTCCATCATGTTGAAAACAATCAGACTGTGCAAGCAACACGGCGTCAAGGCTGGCGCTCACCCCGGCTTACAAGACCTGTTCGGTTTCGGGAGAAGGAAAATGGAAATCGACCCGAAAGACTTATACGCGATGGTGCTGTACCAAGTCGGTGCGCTCAAAGCAATGCTCGATGCCGAAGGGGTTACACTCTCCCACATCAAGCCTCATGGCGAGCTTTACTTCTACATGCAACGCGACAAGGCCATCATGAGGACGGTCTTGGAAGCATGTTCCATCTTCAAAGTGCCCGTATACGCGTGTCAGAACCCCGTCCAGCAAGCAATGTGCGATGAGATGGGCATCCCTTTCCAAGGAGAAGTCTACGTCGACGTCAATTACTCGGCAGAGAGAACCATTATCCCCGTGAAGCCCGGGCAGAAGATTACACCCCAGCAAACTTGCGACAGAGCGGTCTCGGCGGCAGTGGAGGATGCAGGAAAAGACGTCGATGGCAATGACTTCAAGTATGGCTTTGGAGGCAAACCGTTCAGTATTTGCCTGCACTCTGATCTGCCTACCGTCCTGGACAGCGCAAGATTAATACGCAAAGCGATGGACAAAGCAAACCAGGTCAAATTTCCTGCAGAAGGCCGTTTATAGAATTGTAGACCTCAGGATCAATTGAGGACTGTATACTATTCAACTTCCCATCGGCATACAAGCCAGAAAGCTTCACGGTCATTTTAGCTGTAATGTCTACACTACAAGTGCTGCAGGTCTAGACGGACATGATCAATCTGTTCCCTCAATGAGTCCGCGTACACCGCCATTGCATCTCCCAGCACCTGATAATGTCATGCGGAGTTCGTCTCACGTCCCATTCGTCACAGCTCAAGAATGACTTGTTGCAACAAGTGCCGAAACGTGTCGCGCACCCTGGTCTCCAATTAAGTTCTCGTATGTTCTTAATCTTGTCGCTAGAACGAATGTGGAGAGAATTGGGGTAACAAGTCCCAGAACGAGATAAGCATCAGGGATCCTACTAGTGCAATTGGCTGATAAGACCAATCGACCTAAGACGTGTGTGACCGTGTAGCTGGGATCTAGATCATCTACAGCGCAATACTAAACCACGGGGTAGTCTCGCAGAACAGTCGATGTGTTTCTTCTGCAACAGCATCGCGGTCAATATATCGTTACTGCTCACCTTACTCAAGCTGGAATACCATTGATATCTTGCAACATTCCATTTCAATACTTGGAAGACCTGGGACATGTCGTCTGCAACTCTCGTACCCGGCACAGTCCGGCTTATTGATGCTGATGGAACCCTCAACGTTCAACATGGACGACACAAGAAAATTATCCTCGTGCCCCAGCCGACAAATGATCCCGATGATCCACTACGTTGGAGCCATCCGCGAAAGCTCATCAACATTTTTATTGCAATGGCCTGGTGCTTCCTCATCGCTGGACTGATCTCGGGTCTGTCACCGGCCTACCTCCTGATCGAGGAAGACACCGGCATCAAAGTCGCAGACTTGAGCACAGGCAATGGAATCATGTTCCTCTTCCTCGGCTGGGGGACCATGATCACGCAATGTGTTGCTCTCAACTGGGGCCGTCGCAGCGTTCTCGTTGTCTCGGGCATCCTGTCTGGTGTTGTCAGTCTTTGGACGGCTTATGTTCAATCCAGAGGAGAGTTCTTTGTGAACCGCATCCTCTTGGGTATCGCTGCCTCGCCTCAAGAAACACTGATCGAAGTTATCATCGGCGACATTTTCTTCACTCACGATCGTGGCTTTTACATGGGCGCCTACAGCTGGGCTTTGTGGTGCGGTGCTTTCCTCGCTCCAGTCGCGTCCGGGTACGTCGCGCAGGATTTGGGCTGGCAATGGATTCAATACATCATGGCGATTGTCGGCTTGACAGCTTCGCTCCTCACTTTCTTCTTCTTCGAAGAGACCATGTTCTTCCGCGACCCGAGCATGCTGTCTGACGAGAGCGCGACTTTGGCCGCTGCCGATGCCGGAAAAGTCGACCTGGACGAAAGTGGCCTCAACGGTGGTGATTTGGAGAAGAATGACAAGTTGGAGTCGTCCAATGATCCAGTATCAATGGATGCAGCATCCTCAGTCAACAACACTGCCACCATCCCAGTGGGCAGCAACAAGACATACATCCAGAAGCTCAAGCTCTGGGGCTACCGAGATGCACGCCAGCCCAGTGCTTTCAAGGTCTTCTTCCTTCCGCTTCGTCTCATCTTCATGTTCCCTGGCATGTTCTTCGGCGGTCTTCTTGTTGGTGGCATTCTCGCGACTTACAACGTCGTCGGCGGTTCTCTCGCGCTTATCCTGGGCAACGCTCCATACAACTTCAGTGCGAGCAGTCTTGGTCTCACCTATCTTGCCTGTGTCATCGGCGTCACTGTGGGTTGTTTTGTCTCAGGGTGGATGGCTGATACTCTTGCTGTTATGCTTGCGCGTCGCAACGGTGGCATCATGGAACCTGAACAACGTCTTTGGATCTCCCTCATCCCTCTTGTGCTTCATCCGGCTGGGTGCCTTCTATACGGTGTTGGTGCATCGTATCACATTCACTGGGTAGGTGTGGTCTTTGGTCTCGGTTTGATCTCTGTGACCCTGCCGATTGGCTCCAACCTCGCATTCACATACGTTCTGGACAGCTACAAAGAGGTCGCAGGAGAAGGCTTTGTCTCTGTTATCCTGATTCGAAACATGATGGGTAAGTTTCTTCCAGTCCGCTCGCAGACTCAACAATCGTGCAACGCTAACTTTATACAGGCTTCGCCTTTGGGTACGCTGTTGTGCCCATGATTACGAATCTGGGACTCAGGAACGCGTTTGTGGTCATCACCATGACCGGATGGATCATTTGGTGCACTGCCATCTTGATGATCTTCATGGGCAAGCGCTTGCGCAGCCTGACTGCGCACAAGTATTGGAGCTTGGTTGATGGACACAGCTCCCTGGTTCATTAGGCTGCATGCTCAATTCTTGCAATAGTGTAGATCAAAGATTGCCCAAAATGGTCCGGAAATGGATTGGAGACATTCAGGCCATAATTAGGTAATTGTCCAGAAACGTGCTTCACGGAATGATCAATACAGCCCCTTCAATAGAAACTCAAGTGCGCATTCACTCTCTAGACTGCAGTATACTAGCACAACTCTATTCAACCTCGGTTTCACCCTCAGAACCCTTCGACTACCCAATTCAAGCAAAGGAGTACGTAATTAGTTCAACTGCCAAAAGCCCGTCAATTATCTTGTCCATGGGGATCGTGGGGTACGTTGATTCCACTTTCTTAGTCCTTAATCATTAAGCTGATAACGACAGTGGCGGATCCTCATACCCCACGATTGGGGTAGAAACTAACTACAAACGGAAATCGAATTGGGGTAGACCGATAAGGTAACGTTCCGGCTCATCGGTCTCTTGGCTCACCGGGCGCGCGGATGACCAGTGACGATTGCTGCGGAATGGTCTTATCCAAATATCATTGATAAAGAGTTCTTTCAGGGTCGTTTCTGCTATCCGTGTCTCAATGGATCTGGGTCTTGTCGCTTGGACTCTGTGAACCCGTCAATTGACGCACCTTACCCCGTCATCAACCGCTCAATGGCAACTAAGATGGGTTCGACCAGTCCTCCGCCAATGCGGTTCATCCAAAAAGTCCTCGTCGCCAATCGTGGCGAAATCGCTGTGCGATGTATCAAAGCATGTCGGGAGATTGGTGTGAAGAGCGTTGCGATTGTCACGAGCGCCGATGCGACGTCGTTGCATGCTGCATTGGCAGATGAGACTGTGATGCTGCCCGGTCAAGACAGCACAGCATACACTGATGGGTAATATTATTCGTCCACCAATGATTCAACATTTCACTAACACATGACAGAGACGCAATTCTAGAAGCCTGCAAAAAGACAGGATCCGATGCCATCATCCCTGGCTATGGCTTCCTGAGCGAGAATGTGGAGTTTGCCGAAGCTGCTCACGCTGCCGGTATCACATTTGCCGGTCCGTCGGCAGCCTCGATCAAGGCCATGGGTCTCAAGCATGAGGCTCGGGCGATTGCCGAGGCGGCGAAGGTGCCTGTCATTCCCGGTACGAAACTCTTGTCATCGGCCTCGGAAGCCATTGACGCGGCCAAAACCCTTGGCTTCCCTGTCATGCTCAAGGCTACGGGTGGAGGTGGTGGTATGGGTCTCCAAGTATGTGCCGACGAGGACGCCGTCTCGAATGCCTTCGCCATGGTTCAGAGTCGGGCGGGCACCTTGTTCAAGAACAGCGGTGTCTTCATGGAAAAGTACTACCCTCGCTCACGGCACGTCGAGGTTCAAGTCGCGGGCAATGGAGAGATAGTCGTCCCATTCGGCGAGCGAGAGTGTTCATTACAACGGCGCCATCAAAAAGTCATCGAGGAATGCCCAAGTCCGTTCGTTGAGCGGAATCCTGGCATGCGCGAGAAAATGCTCTCGGCAGCTACCGCTTATGCTGCTCAGCTGCATTACAAAAGCGTCGGCACTGTCGAGTTCCTTGTCGATGACGAAACAGCCGACTTCTTCTTCCTTGAGATGAACACAAGACTCCAAGTCGAGCACGGCATCACGGAAATGTGTTACGGAGTTGATCTGGTCCATCTCATGTTGCAGCAAGCAGATGCTGAACACGGTGGCTTGGGCGGCATACCGTCCGAGGTGCTCAAAAACATGGGCAGATGCGAACCTTACGGATCAGCGATAGAGGCCCGCGTTTATGCTGAAGATCCATGGAGAGACTTCGCCCCGAGCCCGGGTGTCTTCCAGTTCGTCCAGTGGCCAACAGGTGAGGGAGTCCGCGTCGACACCTGGGTCAAGACTGGGCAGCGAATTACGCCGTACTACGACCCTCTCATCGGCAAAGTCATGGTGCATAGCCCTCTTGGTCGCGATTCTGCAAAGAAGAGCATGCTTGCCGCACTGTCTGGCACATCATTGCAAGGGACGCAATGTAACCTCGAATATCTTTCTCAAATCCTCGAGTCAGAGGCTTTCTCCACTGGCAACACCTTGACAAACACCCTCGCAAGCTTCACATTCGACCCTTGCGTCGCAGAAATCATCGACCCTGGCGTCTTCACGACTATCCAGGACGGAGTTGGCCGTGCCCATGTTGGGTACGGAATTCCTCCAGGCGGACCCATGGACGATCTCAGCGCCAGCGTTGCAAATATTTTGGTTGGCAACGAGCCCGGCGTTGAACTTCTCGAGGCTACCTTCACTGGCCCTGAGATCAGATTTCACCGAGCCGTCACAGTATCAGTATGTGGTGCAGAGCTTGTTGTCACTATCGATTCGAAGCCCCAGCCTATGTGGTCGTCGTTGAGTATTGAGAAGGGCCAGACCCTGAAGCTCGGCAAGATCACTGGCGACGGTTTTCGGACATATATCGCTGTTGCAGGTGGTTTCCCCCAGGTGCCGTTATTCCTTGGTTCCAAATCCACGGCACCAGAGCTTGGATTTGGTGGAGTTCAAGGACGAAAACTTCAGATGTACGACATGCTCGCATTGAGCAAAGACTCCGCCGCCAGGAATCCTCTCAATTCGCCTGTCGTTCTCCCGAGCAGCGCAATCCCTCAAATGGGCTTCTCAACAATACGTTGTATCCACGGCCCATACGGATCGGAGGAAATTCTCACACCCAAAGGCATCAACACACTTTACTCTGCTGAGTGGACCGTTACCCATAACAGCAGTCGCAGTGGTATCCGACTCGACGGGCCACGGCTGGAATGGGCTCGCGCGTCAGGTGGAGGCGGAGGCTCTCATCCATCTAATGTGCTCGATTACGGCTATCCCAATGGTGGTATTAACTTCACTGGAGAGTCGCCCATTATCTTCGGCCGCGATCGCCCTGACTTGGGAGGTTTCGTTTGCCCTACGACCACTTCCTCCGCAGATATGTGGAAGGTTGGTCAGCTTAAACCTGGCAACATACTTCGCTTCGAGTCAATTTCTTATCAAGATAGCCTCGAAATCTCGTCTCGTAAGACTGCCTACCTCAAGGCTCTCTCCGCTCTGGTCCAGGGCGAGGCAACTGAGATTCCATCCTTGGATGTCGCATGCCAGCCAGCATCGCCTTCATCAATCTTGCGAGAAACAGTCGCATCCGGAACCTGCCCTCACATCAAATACCTCCAAGGCGGTGACGATGGCATCATCATTGAGTTTGGCGCTCAGGAGGTCAACTTGAGGAGCACTGCATGTGTATATCTCTTCTCGAAGCAAATCAGTGCAGCCAATATCCCAAGCGTGAGGGGAGAGCCCAACCTGGCCGCGCTCATTGTGCGCTTCAATCCCGCTCAGGTGAAGAGAACAGAACTGATGGAAAAGCTTATTGAGATCGAGTCCAGCATCACCGGAACGGCTGGTGTCAAGATTCCGACTCGGAAGGTTCGGCTCCCACTGTCTCTGGACCACTCGTCTCTCAGGAAATGTACCGAAGAGTACGCACAAAAGTTGAGGCCTACAGCTGCCTATCTTCCAGACAACGTGGAATACATCCGCAAAAACACTGCCCTGGATACAAGGCAACAAGTTTTTGACTCTTTGCTCAACTCTTTATGGCTCAACGTTGCTGTCGGATTCTTCGTTGGCACGCCGATATCTTTCCCCTTAGACCCATGGCATGTGTTGAGCGGCCAGAAGTACAGTCCCTCTCGAGTACATACGCCGAGAGGAACCATCGGCCTTGGAGGATCTCTGACTGCTATCTACCCGGTAGACTCTCCGGGTGGTTATCAGCTGCTCGGACGTACTCTTGGTGGCTGGGACGCGGCAGGAAACCGACCAGGCTTCTCGTATGACCGACCGTGGCTGTTCAATCACTTTGATGTCATTGAGTTTTACCAAGTCTCAGAGGCTGATTACGACGATATTGAGCGGCAATTTGATGCTGGGCGATACGTTTTTGACGTCTCGAAGACCACGTTGGACTTAGACCAGTATATTGCGCGCTTCGATGCGGTTGCAAAGGAGCCTGCGTACCAAGAATGGCAGAAGAAGCAGAAAGCTGCGTCATCTGAGATGATAGCCTTAGAGCAGAATCTCTTCAGTGAGTGGAAAGCGAAGCAGGAAGCAGAAAAGGCCAACGGGGCGAAGGCCGAAGATGAGCAGGATGCCGACACCGTAGTTATTCAGTCGCCAATGAGTGCCAATGTTTGGAAGGTGTTGGTGCAGCCTGGGGATATTCTGGAAGAAGGACAAACTGTCGCGATTCTTGAAGCCATGAAGATGGAGATCAAGGTCATCGTGAGTGCTGATCAGATAGGCTCAGAGGTGTCTAGGGTTGTTTCGTTGCCGGGAAGCGTTGTCAGCCCTGGAGACGCCATAATAAGAGCGAGGAGGTCGTCATAGACGAATGGCACATTTCAAAATAAATACAGAAATTCTCACGATTCAGAGCACATAGGCAGTGTTGTCAGAGATGAAAGATGAAAGCTAGCGAGAGTCGTTAAGGAGGAAGGAGAGGGGCCTGGAACTGGGAGGAAAATCACGTGCCCCGCCCATCCTCCAGTTTCGACTCAGGTCGAAGCTACCGTTGAACCTACGGATCAGCTTCCATATTCACCCGCCAGTCTGCTATATCTCGACACAGTCTGCATCGCAGTACATGAATGAAGCGGCGCTTTCTCATGCTCGCTTCATACATCTTGCCAATGAGGTATCGCGTCAGAGTCAGCGCGAGTTCGCTGAGCGGCTGTTAGACGAATCACGCGACATTGGATGATGGAAGGCAAACTGCGCAATCGCGTGCCACCATGCCAATTCTGCAAGAAAGAGTTCAAACGACAGGAACATCTTGATAGGCATCTGCGAACACGTAGGTCATGTCGAAATTGATGAAATGGTAAATACTGAGTCAGCATTAGATACAAAAGAACGCCCTTACAGATGCGAGTGTGAGCGACGATTTACACGACAGTACGTCACTCTAACCCTGCTCCTCATCGCGACGCTTTCCACGTCGCAGCTTGGAAAGTAATACTTACATTCTTCTGGATTTGTAGAGACCTGCTTCTTCGCCATCAAAGGCTGGGACAATGTGATGCAACATCCGATAATTCTGTGTCGCGCACTGGTACACGACTAGGTCATGGCCAGAATCCCCCATTCCATGTTCACGACCATGTTATGGCAACGTCGGCGTCTCATACTACCTCATACGATCAAGCCGCCATTATGGACCCCAATTTTTCTGCCCAGACGTATGTTGGGGATCAATCGCTGGCCAGCTTCGATGCTGTGGGCGAGAGGTCGGGAATGCAGCAACCTGTGACTAGGCGTCGGGGGGACGATCTTGTCGAGAATGTACCTGACGAGAGCTGTAACTTTCTCGACCTTCAGCCCCTCGAGATGGATTTCATGTTCGATGAAGCCGACATGATCAACAATCACCTCGCGGAAAGTCTGCCACCCCTGAACTATGAGGTGTCGCCTTCGTACGGCGATCCATCCGTCTACCCTATTGCCTCGGCGCACGAAAATGAGAATTCCCTGGGATCACTAGGTCTGGACTCGACGGCAATCACAACGGAAAGCATCTTTTCGACAAATAATCAGGACACTGCCCGCTCGTTGAGGAGTCACGTCGCTGCTGCTGAACATCGAGTTGCAGCGCCGCAGCAAAATTCTGCCCTGGCGACGCCGCAAGATGTTGACGAGCCAGCCCAAGCGAACCCGTGGGACGTGTCAAAAGAAGCATATAATACGCTGTCTCAGCTGTTCACGGAACATCAGAGCCCCTCTGAATCCTTTCAATTGCCTAGTCGACGAACTATTTCGAGATACGTCGCAAGTTGGGCACGTAGTTACCATCCACACCTACCAGTCCTGCACCTTCCAACGAAGAATTTCGACCTACAATCACCCATGCTGCTTCTCACAGTTGCAGCTGTCGGGTCATTTTACATCTTTGAACATTCAAAAGGTTATCAGATGCTAGTTGTTGCGAAATCGATTATTCTGAGAAGCCTTCAAGCTCGACGGCAAAGGTCGAGCCATCACCTACTACGGGCTGTTCCTCAATACGCCAAAGTCGCCAGGGAAGGCTCTTCTCAGACGGATGCACATTCACCCTCTGAACCATTGGACATTGAACTTCTCCAATCATTACTCATCATCGTCATGACTCTGATTTGGCTCGACAAGCCTTTCGCTCAAGAGGGACTGGCATTGAGCAGTCAGTTGACAGAGCTCACACGTGAAGCATTGAAGGCTTCTAACGAGGACCCGAGCTCGACGGCCTGGGAAGACTGGGCCCAGGAGGAAGAGCGAAGACGGACGATCTTCTCTGCTTATTTTACCCTAAACCTCCTCCCCGTCTGTTTCAATCTGCCACCCCCAATGCTCAGCTCTGAGATCATTCTTCCTTTACCTTGCTCAGAGGCAGAGTTTAAGGCCCCTAATTCGGACACATGGCGCTCATTGAGCAGAGCTGCGGATGATGACGAGGTTCTGTTCTCTGATTGCTTTAAACAACTACTTCAAGGAGGGCCACTTCCAAAAAGGCATGCTAATACCGAGTTTGGGAATTACATGCTTATGCAAAGCCTTCTGGGCCAGATCTACTTCGACCGCCACAGCACAGCATGCCTGCTAAGCCCATCACGAACCCTGCCAGCTCCTACGATTTCTCTGTATGAAACCGCATTCAGTGCTTGGCAATCAGGTTGGGACCTGGCGATTGATTCCGCGCTTGATCCTTCATCCTTTCGCGGACCTCTGGCCTTCAACTCTACAGCCATGCTAAGACTCGCACACGTACACTTGGCAGTTGATCTGCCCGCCCAGTGCACGCTTGCGGAACGAGATCCGGAGATCTTGGCACAGGCTTTCGACCCATCCATTCAGGTAGTGCAGCTGCGCACACCCCACCTGCATCAAAGTATCCTCCAGGCCATCAATGCTCTTAGGATCCCCATCAGACTCGGAATCTCATTCATCGCAAGTGGCCGTACGGGGCATTGGAGTGTTCAACACGCCATCAGCAACTTTTACTGCGCGGTCCTGCTGACCCACTGGCTGGAGAGCCTTTACGAACTAGTGTCTACGGACGGTATAACATCACTTTCTCGCGAAGAACGCTACTGTCTATCTATGCTGGAGCGACTGATCGCCGATACGCACCTCGAGGAGGCACTGGGACCAGAGGATGATTATCCAAGACGAGTCAGGCGTGTCGCTATCTCAGCATTGAGATTATGGGCGGAGACATGTAAGGGAAGTCAAGTGTACGAGATCGTGTATGTTATTGGGGAGACCTTAACTCGGGCGGCCGATAGGTTAGATGAATGAATTGAGATATCCTGGCGATAGGCTGTTGCCTTTTTGTACCTTGGCCTAGACGGAGGAGAAGTCGTAACTGTATTTTGTGGATTCGAAGTTACTTTGGCAATGATAGCCTGTCTGAACAAGTTTAAATTGATACGCAGCATCATCCGCCCTGCACGATAAGTGCCATTCCTCCATTCATAGGCGACCGGTCCAACCATGCCTGCAGAGGTGTAGACCAAGAAACCCTACTCGCTCGAGTAACCATGAAAACAGCGCAAAGGAGGCACATTGAGACTTTGCTGGGAGCAGTACGGATCCTAGCCTCGGCCGGGGTTGCTTCGGACCCATCCGACGTTGTGGTACCATCACAAGAGCGCAATGAGTAAGTCCGATCCCCTGGTCGAGGGGCCCAATTTCCTCTGCCCAGCTTTTGAGCGGGTCTGGTCTTCCGAAAGTTGAGAGCAAGTAATTGTGTGGCTAGACGTTCTCGTGACCTTGTACTTGACTCCCAGCACCTGTGCGCAAACATGAGAAGGCCGGTTTCGGGGAGTATCCTATCGGCGACCTGAAGTCGAAAGCCAAACTCAGATTTGTATTAACCCCATTGCGGGGGTTTCAGCTCCGTGGCTCAGTTGGCTGGGAGAGAAATGAGGCTTGTGGTGATGGGGATCTATTCAGTTGTAGTACTAATACGTGGGTTCTTACTGTCGCGAAGGCCGATGGGCAGGGGTCCAGGCCATCATATTAGTGTCAGCCACTAAAGTTACGATGACCTCGGACTCTGTGGAATCCGTATTTTTAGAGTCGCATTTTGCCCAGATTGGTGGTGTTAACTGGAATGCGGACCAAGATTATTGCCCACCGCACCAGTCCAGTCTCGTCCGGGGGCTTCGCGCATTCGCTCCTTTTCTGCCATTGTTCAGCGGGCTCCGAGGTGCAAATATTCCCCAGTGGGCTGGAGTCGGAGGGTTCGAGCTGGAAGGGTCTCAGATCCATCCGACCCTCCCGTGAATGCTATTGTGCAAGGATGCATGGAATGTGAGTCGGCAGTGTGAGTGAATGAACGGATCTCTGACAAGCGGTTGTGGTGATGCCTTTTCCTCACCTTATGTAACGCCCCAACCAGACTGATACAGGCCGGAGAATTCCGTGCAGTAGTCTGTGGCACGTGCAGGTACATTACATCGCTGACAGGTTTGACACCCTTCACTCATTAATGACACCTGACAAGCACGGTTCTGTCACCTAGGACGAGCTAAGCAGCAGCAATGTACTCAACGTAGGCGCTGTCATGTCGAAAATACCTCCTTCGTGTTAACGCCGAAGCACTCAAAGTCATGTCATCTTTCCTTTCGAGTTCGTGGCCATTTGAGGGTTGCAGAAATTGCAGGCAAGCCATGTGCCCAGGCCATGTGCTCACCGTAGGGGCCAGACCCTGTGGGTTAGTTCGAAATTCTATTTGGTGCAAAAGCTTCAACAGCGTGATGTTGCCTTTGCTAGACAGGTCATCGTGCATGCTTAGCGCCCATGTGGGAACCAGGGCAGCGCGACCCAAGATTCCGGGCTGATCGGAATGTATCTCAGCACCATCACGGGGATCATCGTTCGGATCTGCCGGTCCCTCGGATCTGGCGAGAACCGGGTGGTCGCTGATGGAGCCAGACACTTAAATGGGGCACTCCCAGACTGGGTGAGACTTCGCTCCGGAATTTTGGGCAATGGGGCCTCGTGGACCGCTGAAACGGGGTTTCCAGCCGCCGAGGGATCTCGGCTCTCACCTGCAGAGGAATAAAGAAGACAACTGAACACCATGGGGAGTCAAGCTTACCATACTTCGTGGGGTCAGGACCTGAATGGAAAGGGTCGTCCCTAAGAGAGTTTTGGCTTGTCCCAATCTCATGGTCGAGATCATCGGCTAGTGCCCATTCGGGCAATCTACCGTAAAGTAGTGGACGGGAGGAGATTTGGACTGACCGAATGGGGATGGAGGCTGTGCCCAGGACTGAGGAATGCGGCGTGTTTGATGGCGTGGCTCACCTACAACGCCATGTGCTCACTTTGGCTTTTGGATGCACAATAACTGTAAGTGCCGTTTCCGAGGAGCTGGAACCAGGTCCCAGAGTCTCAGAGCACAAACCTTTGCCAAGCTGGTGGTTCTTTCAGTGGGAAACGCTAGTTCGGTAGATACCGAGTCGATCCTGATTCGCCGAGTGCGCCGACAGAGTGGTTCCAGCGCGAGTGCCGAGCAGGTGCTGTGGATTGAGATCACCCATTACGGTCAACGCTGAAAAGATTAGCATACAATAATTTGGGGAAATGTTTAGAGTTGTTCTGGACACTGAGCATCTGGACCCTTCGTTTAGTCAGGGCAGAGCTTGCCCAACGGTACCTTAGTGACCCCATTTCTCGCTTGAGAGGTCTGTACCTGGTAAGGCGGCCTCGAGCTGAGAGCAGAGTTCAATGGTGCCAGAAACCTCGGCCGAGAGCTGATAGAGTGCGCTGATGAGGCCCTCAGGGGCTCCACGAGGCGTCTTCGGACTGTTCTAGTGTCGATAAGTGGACATGAGTTTGGCATCACGCATCGGGGCCGACATCGTCCAAGTCATGTCGGCGAGACCAGAGGCTACGTCTGGACTCAAGACACCTGCGTGATGAAGCCACTTACCTTGCCCGGCCGTGACATGGTTCCAGACCTGGATATGCGTCTAGACCCTGGTTCAGCCTCAGAAGGCTATGACTTCCTAGATCGTGGGGTGGTCCTCAAGTCGTGGCATAAGGTCGTATATCAGCCTGTCTTCCACCCCATGTCTCACCCCTTGCCTTATACCATCTGTTCATGGTTCTCTTCGACCCCAGAGTTTCCACACGTGGCGTAGAAACTTGAAACATGAAGGTCAATACTTTGTGGTTGGCGTCCTTCCTCGCCCTTGGGTCTCTGGTTCAGGCCGTCCCAAGCCGCTTCGATGGTGGCGTGGGAGTTGAACGCAGGGGAACCGAGGACTTTGTTGCCCACCAGACTAGACGTGAAGAACGAGACGACGATGCCGTCGTAGTCAGTGCGCATCAACTCCAAAAGCGTCACGAATGCTCGGCCGGCTACTACTGGACAAACAACAATGGCTGCCAGAAATGCCAGTCTCAGTTATGGAGCACCGGCAAATATCCCACCGGCTGTCAATCTTGTGGCAAGGGCTCGATCCCTACTGCCAATCAGGGTGGCTGCCAGAGCTGCCCAGGGGGTACTTTCAACAACAACGATCCATCTGCCTATTGTCAGCAATGTTCAGCCGGAACCTACTCGACTGGCGGCGCAGCCGAATGCACCCAGTGCACACCTGGAAACATCCAGCCTGGCCAGGCCAAGACTTCATGCGACCAGTGTCCCGAGGGCACATTTCAGGCCAATTACCGACAGACCGCCTGCCAGCAGTGCGAGGCCGGTACATACGCACCCGCTGGATCAGCTACGTGCACTCCATGTGGCCCAGGCACTTGGTCGCACCCAAGTCCGGGAGCTGCAGCGCATGCCCTGCTGGTAGCTTCCCTGCCTCCGACAAGAGAAGTTGCCAGACTTGCTCCAACGGCGCGGGCTTTGACGGAAACCAGTGCAAGGACTGCACGCCTGGCTTCTACGCCAGCAATGGCGTCTGTGCGAAGTGTCCAGCAGGATCATCCTCGGGACCGAAAGCTACCTCCTGCACCTCCTGCAACCCTGGAACTGCTGCTTCTGAGGGTTCCTCATCTTGCACTACTTGCAAGTCACCCAACTACGCTTCCGACTCCAACAGCGCAGCCTGCTTGCCTTGTCCAGCAGGGACGAAGTGGCAATCGGCATCACAATGCCAAGCTTGTGGCCCCGACACATACGCACCTCAAGGGTCGACGAATTGCATGACCTGCGGAATTGGCAAAGGTGTCAACTCAGACAAGTCCGGCTGCACAAACTGCCCAGATGGCTACGCCAGCAACAACGGCATCTGCTCCAAGTGCTCTGCGGGCACGTTCGCCACGAGCGGTGCAAGTATGTGCACAACTTGTCCTCCTGGATCATGGTCAGATGCTGGCTCAGCCTCCTGCACCAAGTGTCCAGCGGGCAAGTATCAAGGCGCGGGCGGATGCACCGATTGCGCCGCGGGATCGTACACAGACACCGATGGCCAAACGGTGTGTAAATCCTGTGCCCCCGGCACCTTTGCGCTCTCGTCTGGCTCCAAGATATGCACAACCTGCCCAGACGGCCAGAGCTCTAATGGTGGTACCACTCCTTGCACCAAATGTAAATCGGGCAAATTCTCACAAGGCGGAGCCGCCTGTGCCAACTGCCCTAAGGGAACCTTTTCTGCCTCGGATGGTTCCTCGAGCTGCACGAAATGCACAGCTGGACAGTACGCCGATACTGAGGGCAGCCAGGCATGCACATCATGTCCCGTCGGCAAGTTCTCATCGATGGATGGCGCTCAGGGTTGTACCGACTGCCCTCCCAATCAAGTTGCGACAGCTCCGGGTTCCAACAGCTGTTCAAGCTGCGACCCAGGAAAGCAGCCAAAGCCGACTAAGGATGGATGCACTTCATGCGCTGCTGGCACTTTCGGTGATGGCAAGGGAGCATGCACTCCCTGTGGTGACGGGCTATACTCAACTGACGGCGCCAGCCAATGTTCTTCCTGCGGGCCAGGCAAGATTCCCACGAACAATAAGGCGGACTGCCAATCTTGCGGCGCAGGAATGATTGCCAGCCCTGATGGCAAGTCCTGCGTGGCTTGCGGACCTGGAAAGATCCCATCCGGTGATAAGAGGACTTGCAACGACTGTCCCGCCGGAAAACGTACGAGTGGTAACTCAGATACCTGTGACTCCTGTCCATCCGGCCAGTATTCCAAGTCCGGATCAAAGGATTGCATGAACTGCGCCCCTGGCAAGATTCCGCTTCAAGACCAGAGCGACTGTGCAGCCTGCGGTCCCAATAAGGTTGCCGCCCCAGGTTCTTCAACCTGCTCGACATGTGGCCCGCACCAGGCTCCTAAGCCCGACAACAGCGGATGCGATACTTGCACCGGCTCGCAGGTCAGTGACGGTACTCGCTGCTACTCTTGTGGTCCGAACCAGCAACCAAATGGAGCTCAGAGCGGTTGTGATGCCTGCCCTAGCGATCAGGTCGGCGACGGCTCTAGGAGCTGTGCATCATGCAACGCTGGTAGTGCACCAAACGCCGATAAGAGTGGATGCACCCCTTGCGATTCTGGCAAGGTCAGTAATGGAATCACTCCTTGTGCCTACTGTCAAGTCGGACAGGAGCCGAAGACCGGCAATGTTGGCTGCAACACCTGTGCCCTTGGCTCATACAGCGATGGCAAGTCTGCCTGTGCAGTGTGCGGCGACGGCAAGGAAGGCAAACAGGACCGCTCTGGCTGCACCCCGTGCGATGCGAGCAAGGTCAGCACAAAGGGAGCTTCCTGCTCTGGCTGTGGTGCAGGTAAAGTGCCCGCTCCTGGTCAAGGTTCTTGCATGGACTGTCCAGCTGGTAAATTCGCAGCTGCGGGCGACGCAACATGCCAGCAGTGCGATGCTGGATTCTACTCGACAGCCTCCTCGGGCTCATGCACGCGTTGCGATGCTGGTACGTTTTCTACCAAAGGGTCAGACAAGTGCAGCCCATGCCCGTCAGGCCAGATTTCAGCTGCTGGTGCCGGATCCTGCACCGTCTGCCCTGATGGAAAGATCCCCAACGCTCAGGGAACCGCCTGTGTTGCATGTGAGCCCGGAAAGGCCGCAGCCAGTGGCTCAAGCCAATGCAAGACCTGCGGTCCTGGATCGGCTCCTGACAACAACAAGAAGGACTGTGCTATTTGCACGCCTGGCAAGTACTCAGCTGGTGGCTCAGATACTTGCACCTCTTGTCCAGATGGCAAATACTCTGACAGCAATGGTGCAACAGAGTGCAAGGCTTGTGATGCCGGCAACGCCCCGAACCCCATGGGAACCGGCTGCACCCCTTGCGACGGCGGCAGTGTCGCTGCCAGTGGTAGCAAGCAATGCAAGCCATGTGATGCTGGTCAGCGCCCGAAGCAAGGTCAGGGCGAGTGCGAGAGCTGCCCTGCAGGTACCATCTCTTCTGTTGCCGGCTCAGCGCAATGCTCGACTTGCACCAACGGACAGGTTCCCAACGCGCAAGGGACAAGCTGTATGACATGCGAAGCCGGCAAGGTCGCCGCGCCTGGCGATGCTTCCTGCACTACTTGCGCCGCTGGAAAGGTTCCAAACCAACAGAGGACGGCGTGCGTGGATTGCGGTCCTGGTCAAATCTCACTGGGCGGCGTGGATACATGCACAACCTGTTCTTCTGGTTCTATTCCCAACGACAAGAAGGACACTTGCAATCCTTGCGACGCAGGCTCGATTGCTGCCGTCGGAGCTACAACATGTACAGCTTGTACTGCCGGATCGATCCCCAACCACGAGGGTAGCATGTGTCAAGCCTGCGGACAGGGCCAAGTGGCACCTATCGGGGCGACAACCTGCACAACTTGCGATGCTGGCGCAGCTCCCAATGACAAGCGTAGCGGATGTACTCAGTGCGAGGCGGGATCTTTCTCTGTCGGAGGTGTTGATGAGTGCACCAAGTGCGATGCAGGTCAATTCTCCCAAGGCGGCGCGTCAAGCTGTCAGAAGTGCGGCGCAGGCAAGATCCCCAATGTCAAGGGCAGTGGTTGCGACCAGTGCGACGTTGGCTCAGTGGCCTCTAATGGCGCTGCGACATGCACTACATGCACCGAAGGTACCGCCCAAAACATCGACCAAAGCCTCTGCGTCACGTGTGCTGCAGGCACCTTCAGCGCCCCCAATGGCTGCGAGCCATGTGCCACTGGCAAGATCTCTAGCGAAGGCTCATCAACCTGCAACGCGTGTCCCGCTGGTCAGGAACCCAATGAAGACCAGAGCGACTGCAACAAGTGTGCGGCGGGCTCTTTCAACGATGGAACCAGCCCATCATGCACTACTTGCCCGGCCGGCCAATATGCTGCTGAAGGCAGCTCCGGTTGTACGAAGTGCCCCGCCGGTAAGATCCCAACAGACAAGCAGGACGACTGCATGGCCTGTGGTGAAGGGAAAATCTCCAAGGAAGGTGATGATACCTGCACGTCCTGCGATGCCGGTAGCGCTCCCAATGGTGATCACTCGGCCTGCGATACGTGCAAGGCCAACGAGGTGAGCGATGGCAAGGCTGCTTGCCACACCTGCCAGCCAGGCTCAGCAGCCAACGACAAGAACACGGAATGCACACCCTGTGGGCGAGGCAAGCAAAGTGATGGAACTTATCCTTGCACTGGTTGCAACCTTGGCCACGAGGCTTTGGGCGACGGATCAGGATGCCAGCAATGCCCTGAGAACGAGGTCAGCGACGGCAATAGCCCCTGTGTGCCTTGTAACGCCGACCAGCAGCCAAGCGTCAACTCCGACAAGTGCGATGCCTGTCCAGGAGACGAGGTCAGCGACGGCAAGAAGTGTGCAAAGTGCGACGGTGGCAATGAGCCAAATGGTAACAGGAGTGGCTGCAGCCCCTGCGGCACTGGCAAGGTAAGTAACGGTATTAGCCAGTGCGAGCCATGTCCCGCAGGTTCCACTCCCAACGACAAACAGGATGGCTGCGTCAAGTGTGATGCCGGCAAGATTAGTGACGGTCAAGGCGGCGCCTGTCACACATGTGATCCTGGCTCCGAAGCTTCATCCGACCAAACGACCTGCACAACCTGCCCAGAGAACCAGTTCAGCGATGGAACCAAGCCATGCGCTTTCTGTCCCGCTGGAAACCGTGCCAGCGTTGACCACTCTACCTGCAAGACCTGCTTCGCTGGTCAGTACTCTGGAGGAAACGGTCAAGTCTGCACAGCTTGCCCCAAGGGCAAGTTCTCCTCTGATCGTGGGGCTACCGAATGTACCACCTGCGATGCAGGCAAGATCGCGTCCGCTGAAGGTTCGACGAGCTGCACTACATGCTCAAGTGGCAAGGTGCCAACGTCAGATCAGTCCGACTGCCAGAACTGTGATGCTGGTCAGTTCGCAAACCCAGGCGACACCAAGTGCACTACATGTGGAAATGGCAAGATCCCGAACAGCGACAAGACTGGTTGCGACACCTGCTCACCAGGGCAAGTCGCCGCCTCTGGAGCATCAAAGTGTACCACATGTGGCCCCGGCACTGCCCCAGATGAGCAGAACAGCGTGTGTAACACATGCCCCGCCGGCTCTGTCAGTGATGGCACGAAGGCCTGCGAGCCCTGTGATAAGGGCAGCGCTCCCAATGACGATAATAGCAAGTGTGTCGCTTGCACTGGTGGCCAGATTAGCGATGGTGTCTCAGCTTGCACATCCTGCCAGGCTGGAACACAGCCCAACGATGACAACAGCGCCTGCGAGAATTGTCCCGAGGGCACACGCGGCGATGGAACGACTAAATGCACCTTCTGCCCGGATGGCAACTACGTAAAGTCCGGTGGCAAGGACTGCCAGGCTTGCGATGCAGGCCAGTACGGTGACGGCAAAGCACCATGCCAATCTTGCCCGGGTGGCAAGTACTCGGCTGCTGGAGCTGCCAGTTGCACCGACTGTGCCGCGAATCAAGTCTCTCTCCCCGGATCTTCTACTTGCAAGAATTGCCAGGCTGGTCAGGAGCCAAATCACGACACCAACGCTTGCGATAGCTGCAAGTCTGGCGAAGTCAGTGACGGCAGCCGTGGGTGTGCGCCGTGCGCCGCCGGGAAGCTGCCCAACGGCACCGGCTCTGACTGCGACACATGCCCTGCTGGACAGGTCTCCTCGTCTGGGGATAGTGTTTGCCACTCCTGTCCTGCAGGCAGTTCAGCGAACAAGGATCAGACAGACTGCGTGCCTTGCGATGCTGGCACCTTCAGCGACGGCAAGACTCAATGCAAGCCTTGCCAAAGTGGAAGCTACTCCGACAAGGGCTCAGCAACCTGCACCAAGTGCTCAACTGGTACTTTCAGCGACGGAACTGCTCCTTGCAAACCTTGCAACGGCGGCTCTTACGCCAAGCCAGATGGAACCGGCTGTGACAAGTGCATGCTCAACAAGGTCAGCGACGGTACGGCCGCTTGCCATGTTTGCAGCCCTGGAACCAAGCCCAACGGACAAAACTCAGCTTGCGACAACTGTCCAGCTGGTCAAGTTGGCGATGGAACTAAGTGTTCTTCTTGCAACAAAGGACAGACTCCTAAAGGCGACAAGGCCGGATGCAACAACTGTGGACCTGGCGAAGTCAGTGACGGTGTCGCCGCTTGCACCTCTTGTTCTCCCGGAAAGCAACCAGCCGACCAAAATAGCAAATGTGTCGACTGTCCGCCTGGTCAAGTCGGAAACGGAAAGACTTGCTCTAAGTGCGGACCTGGTTTCTCCCCCAAAGGAGACAAGAGCGGCTGCGACAAGTGTACCGGCGGCAAAGTTAGCGACGGAACTCAGTCTTGTACCTCCTGCCCACCAGGCAAAAAGTCCAGTGCTGATGGCGGGCACTGCGATGACTGCATGCCAGGACAGGTCAGTGACGGCCTTGGTGGCTGCAAGGCCTGTGCAAAGGGCTCAGAGCCCAAGGCAGATAAGAGTGGCTGCAACACTTGTGATGCCGGCAAAGTGAGCGACGGGAACAAGCAGTGCGCCTCCTGCAAGCCCGGTGAATCTCCAAACAACGACAACAGCGCTTGCAAGCCTTGTGAAGCCGGCCAGGTTGGCAGTGGAGCCAGCTGCACAACTTGCTCTCCCGGCAACCAACCTAAGGGAGACAAGAGCGGTTGCGAAACGTGCCCTCAAGGTACTGTTGGCGATGGTTCTGGTCCATGCTACAAGTGCAAGGCGCACCAGCAGCCCAAGGCTGATGGGAGCGGATGCGACGAATGTGATGCCGACAAGGTGGGCGACGGCTCTGCCTCTTGCGATAGCTGCCCGGCCGGCAAGCAGAGCAAGGCTGACAAGAGCGGCTGCGAGAGCTGCCCAGCTGGTCTCGTAAGTACTGGTACGAGCCGCTGCGGTCCCTGCTCGCCCGGCCAGGTAGCCAACGGAGCCCAATCCGGTTGTGACTCGTGCCCCAAGGGACTGGTGAGCGATGGCAAGTCTGCTTGCAAGCCTTGTGATCTTGGTTCCGAGGCCAAGGATGACCAGAGTGGTTGTAACAAGTGTGCCCCTGGCCTGGTCAGTGACGGAAAGTCCGAGTGCACTTCTTGCGATGCCGGAAGCGCACCTAACATGGATTCTGGTGCTTGCACATCCTGTGGAGAGCACCAGGTCAGCGACGGTACACAATGCAAGACCTGCACGATTGGTCAGGAGCCCAAAGACGACAAGAGCGGCTGCCAGGAGTGTGAGGCAGGCTTTGTTAGCGACGGCAGTGGAAAATGTCACCAATGCGATGCTGGCTCTGCTCCAAAGAACAAAGGGGAATGCGCAACCTGCGAGGAAGGCACTGTTAGCGACGGAAGCAAGGCTTGCGAAACCTGCAGCCCTGGAAAGAAGCCAAATGGCCAGAACTCCGGTTGTGATACTTGCCCCAACGGCGAGGTTGGTGACGGGAAGACATGCTCTGCTTGTCAGCCCGGGCAGAAGCCCAAGGAAGACGGCAGCGGTTGCGACACCTGTGCCAACGGCTCAGTCGGAGATGGCACGAGCTGCTCCACTTGCAAGCCTGGACAACAGCCCAAGGAAGACAAGACTGGCTGCGACGACTGCGACAATGGGCAGGTCGGAGATGGCACCAGCTGTTCTACTTGCAAACCCGGACAGAAGCCCAAGGAGGACAAGACTGGCTGCGAAAGCTGCCCTACTAACCAGTACTTCGATGGTACCGACTGCACAGGCTGCCAACCAGGTCAAAAGCTCAAGGACGACAAGAGCGGCTGTGAACAGTGCCCTAGTGGTCAGACTGGAGACGGAACAAGCTGCAACAGCTGCCAACCTGGACAGATTCCTAAGAAGGATAACAGTGGCTGCGAAGTTTGTCCCGATGACGGAGTCGGCGATGGCACGAGCTGCCAAACCTGCTCCAGCAAACAGGTGCCCAAGGAAGACAAGTCTGGTTGTGAAAATTGCAGTTCAAACAGTGTTCCCAAAGGTGACGGAACCTGCGAGACCTGCGGCAACGGTCAACTCCCCAACTCGGATGGAACAGCTTGCATTCCCGACTGCGGCACTCGTGCCAAGTTTGATGACGGCTCACACAGCTGTCAGTGTGACGCTCCTGGAGCACACTACGGCGGTGACCAGACTTGCAGCTGCCCCGATCCGGGCGCACAACTCAGTACCAAGGGCGACGGATGTGTCTGCAATTCGCCTACCGGCTCGACATGGACCGAGGGTAGTGTCAAAGGTCATTACTCTTGCGAATGCCCTGACGGAAAGAAGAACAAGGACGGCGAGTGTGTAGCAGAGCCTGAGTGTGGAAGCACCGGAAAGCTAGATGGTGAAGATAAGTGCATCTGCAAGGCTGATGGAGCCACATTCCATGACAGCGACAAGTCCTGCACTTGCGACGGTAACGGGGCTTCTCTCAGTGAGGGTGGCGACAGTTGCCAATGCAGCGAACCCTCTGGTGCCGAGTGGATGAAGGACCCCAAGGGCCAAGGTTATACCTGTGGCTGCCCTGAGGGCAAGACAAACATCAAGGGTGTCTGTGAGGTACCCCCGACCAACGAATGTGGTGACAATGCCACCAAGGACGACAACGACAAATGTATTTGCAATGCTCCCGGGGCCACTTTCAACGAAGGCGATTGCAGCTGTGGTGATAGCGCAGCTCTCAGCGAGAATGGCAAGACATGCACATGCTCGACCCCATCTGGTTCAAGCTGGACAGAGGGCGAGGGTGGAAAGTACTCTTGCAGCTGTCCCGAGGGCAAGACAAACGTCAAGGGTGTATGCGAATCATTACCGACTAACACCTGCGGTGACTACGCCTCCAAGGATGGCTCTGGCAACTGCGTCTGCAAAGCTCATGGAGCCAAGTATCAGAACGACAAGACTTGCAGTTGCGGCAACGGCGCAAAGCTCAGCGACAAGGGTGACAAGTGTGAATGCACGACAGGTCCTACTGGCTCAGTGTTCGTCGGAGACAAGAACGGCAATTACCAATGCCGCTGCCCCGATGGTCAGACAGATAAGAACGGTGTTTGCACCATCGAGCCCACCAACGACTGCGGCCCCAACGCCTCCAAAGACAAGTATGACGCATGTGTCTGCTACGCCCCCGGAGCAACTTTCAACAACAAGAAGTGTTCTTGCGGAGTTGGTGCTTCTTTGAGCACTGATGGCAAGTCATGCGAGTGCTCTCAATTGAAGGGCTCTACCTGGTCCAAGGACAAGAACGGTCAATACTCATGCATCTGCCCGACAGGCCAGACCCCCAAGAACGGTGCTTGCAGTAGTGAGCCAACAAACACTTGCGGCACAGATGCTACCAAGGATTCCAAGGGCAACTGTGTGTGCAAGGCACCTGGTGCACGCTTCGGTACGGATAAGAAGTGCAGCTGCGGCACCAACGCTTCCCTCATCAACAACGCTTGTGTCTGCTCTGTCAAGGATGCCAGCTGGAAGAAGGGCTCATCTGGTCAATACGAGTGCGTTTGCGCCAACGGAAAGGCACCACAGAACGGTGTTTGCTCCAGTCAACCTACAAATGACTGTGGCAAGAACGCTACCAAAGACTCCAAAGGCAATTGTATCTGCGTCGCTCCTGGCGCCACCTTTGAGCCGCGCGACAAGTCGTGCGGATGTGGAAGCGATGCCTACCTTGGCCACGATGGCAAGTCATGCGTCTGCTCTAAGACTGGCGCGACCTGGACAAAGGGGCGCAACGGCGGATACTCATGCGTCCAGCCCGAGCCTCAGTGTGGCCGTGGTGCGATCAAGTCCAACGGCGCCTGTGTTTGCAAAGCTCCTGGAGCGACCCTCAGCAAATCAGACAACTCTTGCAGCTGTGGTGGCGGTGCTTCTCTGAGCGCTGACGGCTCCAAATGCCAATGCTCATCCGGTTCCACGTGGACCAAAGGTCGGAATGGAGCATA
>WNLN01000091.1:0-98120 GCA_021347865.1 Sarocladiaceae sp. CBMAI 1973 | reverse complement strand
TATCCCCTGTGTGCCTTGCCCTGCCATTGAGGAGTCCACTTCTCGTCACCATCCTCCTCTTCTGCATCCTGCGCCTGGCTCTGCCTTTTGTCTTTGTCCTCAAACTGTCCCATTCTCCTCGCGATCAAACGACGATACCCTCGCCGCGTGCCTTTTCCTGTTCACTCTTTAATTGTTCCTCGCTCTCTACATAATCCCTTTCCTTCTCTAAACCCTTGGCTCGCCTCTAATTCTCACGTTCCCTCCTCGATCCCCTATCAACCCCCGGTTTCCACAATTCTCCAACCTCCTCAACCAGCACGAGACTCCAGCAACCCGAAACTTACTGCGCGACGTCATCTACTCGACTTTGTTTCTTTTGAACAAAACCACCTGTTCATATCACCCACCTCCGTAACGAAATACAGACAAGTCGCGCTTCTTCCACGCCTTCCACAATCACAGTTGAATTTCGAAATCGAAACCACCAAACCTCGACGACTACCCGACCTCACTTCACGACAGCATATCATGTTATAGACTCCTGCTTCACAGCAAACCCGTTTTCTTTTCTACCCAAACGCGATGGCCTCCAAGGATGGAGGCGACCGCGCCAACCCAAGCGGCGACGAAGACGCATACCAATCCACCCAAATGTCTCGCTCGAACACCGCTCGACCCGTCAGCATAATATCATCGCGTATGACAGATATCGCGAGTGATGATGGCAAAGACGACCAGCGCTCGCCATCAAAGGCAACAAGTCGTGCCAGAAGCGGCGCTGACCTGACCTCCCGCCCAGGAACCGCCCGGACCGGATCATCGAAAGCGACCGGAAGATCTCAACCGCGCCAGTTTCGACGACAATATGGTTCCGGTATTTCAACACAGCGGGGAAGCCTCAACTCCTCCAATGTTGGTGCTACAGGTCCGGCCCCGAGTCGCACACACGTCCCCTCCCTAACTTCGAATGCCTTTTTCCGACCAATGAGCTCCCAGAGGCTCCAAGCACAAAGAGCTGGCTCACGACCCGTTACCTTGACAAAGCCTCTTCGCACGGAAAACCTCGACGACACCACAACAGATTTCGGCGGGAGTGTACGACGTGATAGTCTGACTTCCACTCCAGTAGCTGAGATTCAACACAATGTCGCCGGAAATGATGACCCGGAAAGGGCTCCTCCTTCGCGAGGCACGGAGATGACCGAACAAGAGACTCTGGATCGTATTACGGCTAACACAAGCCCGACACATGGACACTATCCTGCTGGCAGCACTTCTGATAGCGTCAGACCTTTGCATCGAAAGCCGGACAACAGAAACCATCTGCGGGTTGATGTTGGCAAAAGTTACAAGGGCGCCAACATTCCCAGCCCTGTCAAGTCTCCGCGGTCATTCCGCTCTAGCTTCCTCCTCGCCAGCAAAAGTGAGCAGGGCCAGAACAGGAGTACAGATGGTGCGGAAAAGCTCTCATCGAACGCATCGTCACCGAACCTCCAGGCTGCTATTAGACATAACAACGAGGCAGTGGCGCAGGCGCAAGCGCATGCTCCAGCACAAACCAAGTCAAGCGAGCGTGTGTATCAGTACTTCGACGGCAACACTGTCTTCTGTTTCGGTGGGCGATGGCAGAACTCGAAGCAACAACCCATTAACATTGCTACCGGCGTCTTTGTCGTGACGCCTTGCATTCTCTTCTTCATCTTCGAGGCCCCTTGGCTGTGGAAGAACATATCACCTGCAATTCCTATCACGGTGGCTTACTTGACCTTCATCTGCGTCTCATCCTTCATTCATGCCTCCGTGTCAGATCCTGGTGTAAGTTCAAATTATCCAAAACCACAAGATGAAGCTGACTCTTCCAGATCCTACCCCGCAACTTGCACCAATTCCCACCTGTTGACGATGCCGAGGACCCGTTGCGCATCGGGCCCTCTACTGTGGACTGGACTCAGATAAAGTCTACAGATGCCAGCACCGCAGCCCTTGAATTTCCCATGAAGCACTGCCGAACTTGCAACATCTGGCGCCCACCACGTGCTCACCACTGCAGGATGTGCGACAACTGTATCGAGGGCCACGATCACCACTGTGTTTGGCTCAACAACTGTGTTGGCAAGCGCAATTACCGCTACTTCTTCACCTTCGTCACATCTGCCACGCTCTTGTCGATATACATCGTTGCGACTAGCTTCATCCAACTCTTTGTTTACAAGAACCGAGAGAACGTCTCCTTTGGCGCCGCCATCAACCACTTCAGGGTGCCCTTCGCGCTGGTCATTCTTGGCATCCTTGCTTTCTGTTACCCGGCGGCACTGATGGGATATCACGTCTTCCTCATTGCGCGAGGCGAGACGACTCGCGAATATATCAACTCACACAAGTTTGCGAAAGCCGAGCGCTTCCGACCTTTCAGCCAGGGAGGCATCTTCAAGAATCTTGTAGCCGTCCTTTGCAGGCCGCGGCCTCCAACGTACTACCGATTCAAGACTCACCACGAGCTTGGTGACCAGCGACTAGGAAGCGTCAGGAGAGGTCAAAGACCGAGGGCAGGTTCTCAGGGATTGGAGATGCAGGACGTGAAGCCGGCAGAGTCTGGCTTTCAAGGACCCGTGTCTCTGCGTGGAGAGGCGCAAGCTTAATCAAGCCCTCCAGGGGATATGTATGCCTATGTATTTGCGATATCTTTGCCTGGTCTCCCTCAAGCGGTAGCATTTTGTTTGCAAGACCTTGGCTGTATAATGCTAAAACAATTCCGATACGACTTCCGGCTCTGTGAATACCATGCGCGTTCCACTCATATGCGGCGCCGTAGCTTTAGTATTCGAACGGCGTTAATCTTACCGCTACAATGCAGCATCATGCCTTGAGACAAAGACTGAACTTGCCAGCTTAGTAGAGACCAATTGCGCGCGCGCGCACGCGTGAACGCCACTGGATCCGCCTATCAGGAACGAGAAGGTATGCACGGTTGACCAAGCCTTACCGTAACTGGAAGCGGAAGATAAGGTGGCATGTGCGTCTTATCGTCGGCGGATTTCAAAGACTGGAAAAAAAGTTTTCGAGGGGTCGTTACTGGGCCGCCATGCTGATGTCCGACGCCCAAACTTTTTGGCGGGTCCAAATGCTAATGGACCGCTATCAAGGGTCCCTGAAAACAAGAATTCAGTGGAGACCATAGCGTTCTCCAGGGACCTGAAGCAAGTTCCCCCTCCCCCTCCATCCCGCCGCAGTCTCATCCTCCCACTCTCCCTCCCTCTTCATCTCAAACCGTATCCCAAGTTCAACTGTCGTGTCCTGTTTCCCTTGCACGAGCTTGAACGGGAGTCACAAGGCTACACTTTTCTCTCACGCTTTCCAGGGTCGGGACGACCTCAAAAACCGCCCACGATGCCTCACCCTGTCTCTCCTCCTACCATGGTGTCCAAGGATGCCCCTCCCCCGCCATCTCAGGAAGACGTCGCCGGCCTCCTCGACACAATTTTCACCGCGAAGACCTCAAATGCTTCTATCGATGCCTGCTATGGACTCTGCGAGATGCTTCTGTCCACTGTCGGTGCCACTGGCTTGACGCAGTACGGTATCCTCACCGAGGTTCGCAAGGCAGCTGCCGATAAGAAGAGCGGCCTTCGCCGTGAGAGCAGCCAAAACTTGCTCGGCGCTATCTTTGAGCGCTTTCCCCCAAGGCAGCCCCTCAGCGAGGTTGTTCTCCTCCTCCAGGATGGTGGTGCCGTTCCTTGCGCGCTGGACGCGCTTGCCGACAAGGGCAGTGTCGTCCGCGAGGCCGCTCAGTACGGTCTTGACGCACTCTTCGCCAACCTCAGTTCCGAGGCTCTTGTTGCTGGTCTCCTCCCTGCCCTTGTCGAGTACCTGTCCAAGAGGACCGGAAAGTGGCAAGGAACCGTCGGCGCGTACAAGCTGATGCAGAAGATGGCCGAAAAGTCGCAAATGACCGTTGGCGCCACCAAAGAGGAGGCTGCTGATAAGGATGTCCTGCGCGAGTCAATGGGTGCCAAGCTCGCTGGCTTGATCCCTCTGGTTGAGGCTGGCATGCACGATCTCAAGGTCGAGGTCGAGAAGCAGGCCGTTCTGACCATGACCTCCCTCACTGCCCTCTTGTCTAACGATGATGTCGCGCCGAGGATTCCCCTCCTCATCGAGACGATGCACAACCCAAATACACAGAGCTCTCAGAAGGCCATTCACGCTCTGGCCCACACGACTTTCGTCGCCATCGTCACCTCACCGGTGTTGGCTCTCCTGACGCCTTTCCTCGAACGATCTCTCAATACCCCTACCACCGCCCAGGAGGTTCTCCGCCAGACCGTTGTTATTGTCGAGAACTTGACTAAGCTCGTTCACGACCCCATCGAGGCCCGTACTTTCTTGCCCAAGCTTATGCCTGGTGTCAAGGCCGTCTGCGACCGTGCCTCTCTTCCCGAGGTTCGTGAGCTCGCCGAGCGCGCTCTTGCCACTATGAAGAAGGCTATGGGTGATGACGACAAGATCGAGGCCCGCACGACTGCCGATGATGTTGCCAAGGTTCTTGACCAACAAATCAAGAAGCAGAATGGCCTGTCTGGTCAACTTGACCTCTACAAGGTTGCCAGGCCGTTCATCTGCGAGCAGGTGGTGATCGACGTCAGGTTTCGCTACGTCAACAGGATTGCTGCCCGTGTCGCTCCTTATCTCAAGGGCCTCATGCAAGATGACGAGGCACCTGGCAAGGTTGCCGATGCTGTTCAAGAGCACTTCGTTGCTGAGGATCAACGCAAGTTCGGAGTCCCCGAGAAGGAGGACGACGGTGAGGTTGAGATCGTCAATGCCGATTTCTCCCTCGCCTACGGCGGTATGCTTCTCCTCTCACACACCAACATGCGCCTCCTGAAGGGTCACCGTTATGGTCTTTGCGGTCGCAACGGTGCTGGCAAGTCCACTCTCATGCGCAGTATCGCCACCGGCAAGCTTGAGGGTTTCCCTCCTCAAGATGTGCTTCGCACTTGCTACGTGGAGCACAACCAGGGCGAGGATGCCGATATCAGCATTCTTGAGTTCGTCTCTAAGGACCCTGAGATCGCCGCCCAGGGCCAGGAGCGTATCATTGAGGTCCTCGCCGAGGTCGGTTTCACCTCAGGTCCTGAAGGTCGTCAATCGCATAAGGTCGGCTCGCTCTCTGGTGGTTGGAAGATGAAGCTGGCGCTTGCTCGTGCTATGCTTCAGCGTGCTGATGTCCTCCTCCTTGACGAGCCTACTAACCATCTCGATGTTGCGAACATTGCATGGTTGGAGAACTACCTCAAGACTCACACTGAAATCACCAGTCTTATCGTTTCTCACGACTCTGGTTTCCTCGACAACGTCACCACCGACATCTATCACTACGAGCCGAACAAGAAGCTTGCTTGCTACAAGGGCAACTTGAACGCTTTCGTCAAGATCCGCCCCGAGGCCAAGAGCTACTACACCCTGTCCGCCTCCAACGTTCAGTTCAAGTTCCCACCTCCCGGAATCCTCTCTGGTGTCAAGTCTCAGACTCGTGCCATCATTCGCATGAGCAATGTCTCTTACGCATACCCCGGCGCTACCAAGCCTTCACTGTCAGAGGTTTCTTGCCAGCTCAGCTTGTCTTCACGTGTGGCCATTATCGGCCCCAACGGTGCTGGCAAGTCGACGCTCATTAAGCTGCTTACCGGCGAGACAATCCCCACCACTGGAAAGGTCGAGAAGCACCCCAACTTGCGTATTGGTTACATCAAGCAACACGCTCTCGAGCACGTGGAGATGCATCTCGAGAAGACTCCCAACCAGTACCTCCAGTGGCGTTACGCCAACGGTGATGATCGCGAGGTGTTCCTGAAGCAGACCCGTGTGCTGTCCGACAAGGATCGCGAGCAGATGGACAAGTGGATCGATCTCAAGGACGGCAAACCCGCCAAGCAGATCGAGGCCCTGGTCGGTCGTCAAAAGTACAAGAAGACCCTCCAGTACGAAGTGTAAGTTGAAACGATTCCATCTGCATTGATGAACATTGACTGACATTATGATACAGTAAATGGCGCAACATGCTTCCCAAGAACAACACTCAGATCTCTCGTGAGACTCTTATCGAGCTCGGCTTCGACAAGCTTGTCCAGGAGTTCGACGATCACGAGGCTTCCCGCGAGGGTCTCGGTTACCGTGAGCTCCAGCCCACTGTCATCTCCAAGCACTTCGAGGATCTCGGTCTCGACCCCGAGATTGCCAACCACAACGAGATCGGCTCCCTCTCCGGAGGTCAGAAGGTCAAGGTCGTCATTGCTGGCGCCATGTGGAACAACCCTCATCTTCTCGTCCTTGACGAGCCTACTAACTTCTTGGATCGTGACTCCCTCGGTGGTCTCGCAGTCGCTATCCGCGACTTCAAGGGTGGTGTAATCCTCATTTCTCACAACGAAGAGTTCGTCGGTGCCCTGTGCTCCGAGCAATGGCTTGTCAACGATGGCCGTGTCGCCCAACGTGGTAACACTGCCGTCAGCCTCGATCGCTTCGAGGACTCCAGCCGCCCTGGCAGTGGCGTCACCAGCACCGCTGCCAGTTCCGTCGTCAGCAGTGCCGTGACTAGCGGTGCCGAGGACAATGGAGAGCTGAAGTTCCGCGCTAGGAAGAAGAAGAAGCTGACCAAGAAGGACCTCAAGGAGAGAGAGGTCAGGAGGAGATTGAGGCACATCGAGTGGCTCAACAGCCCGAAGGGCACTCCCCACCCGCCAGACACTGATGATGAAGAGTAAGGGAAATTGGACACAATGAAGAAAGAAGGGTGGAAAAGCACAAATGTTTGTCATTGGGTTTCTGCATATCTGGATGAAAGAGTAATAGGGTCGCCGCTTAGACGAAAAGGCGCCACTTCACGACCGTTGCATGGTTTCGCCGTGGAATTTCGGCTACGAGAGAATCCTTCCATGGGAGAGGTCATAGACTACTCAATTGCTGGGGCAAGCGAAACAGACTGAGCGATGCATGATAGATCTGGTATATGATGGTACACACTCGCGCTGTTTCACTCATTCTGATTTGGAGGATTTAGATAGAAAGAGGGCATAGAGGCGTTCTGGGATCTCAATATTCAGTCCATTGATCCATCCACTGTTTCACTTTGAGAGTTCCAATTTTGTGTTCAGATTCATTGTTTGTTATTGAGCAGTCTGCAAGTAGACTACTTGTTACTGTACTAATTTCCTCCCCGTATGTTCTATGATTATGATCCGAATCACGACCGTGTGATTGTTCCTGCCAGGGATATCTTCCCGATGATTTATTAGTGCTTGTCGGACATAGCAGGCCAAGGACATCTCGCCCAAGGCAGCATTTCGCTCCTCGCAAGCATATATGTAGAATCATAAACGGCATCAAAAGGAAAAGTTCAAGGCTAAAGCCAGTCAAGCCCCCGGGCTTACTGCTGCCTAAATATCTATGCGAACGCCAGATCCAGTTGTCCAAAACAGTCCGGTCTAATAACGCCGAAATATGCGTGTATGTAATGAGTGATGAGAATAGAATGAAGGGGCGCTCCGACATCAGATTACCATGAGAAGGTCATCAACGCAGGGTTGAGTGCAAGTGGAAGCAGCAGGTGACTTGCTGCGACACACGACATGGGAAGGATAGCAACGAAATCGGTGATCTTCCAGTCATGAGGTACGAAAGGAGCGACGGCCAGGATGATCATGCCTGCGATGAAGATGGAAGCGAAGATCATGGAGAATTTGAACTATTTGAGAAAACAAGTCAGCATCGTGCGATGTAAAAGAGGTACGGCGATGACAATGACGAATAAGGGAACGGGTAGCAGCCCACCATGACCCAATCGACGCTATCTACACGAAAGTCATCGATGGTTGGTCGTGTTGTGGTCATGGCCAGTGCTGCGATTGGTGGGAGTTGCACAATGCGGCTTGCGACCGTCGAGCTGAAATGCAACAGCGCCAGCATGGCGTGCAGACAGTAGCGAGATCAGACCAGACAAGGCCACCACCTTTAAGGTAGGGCTCTGCCTGATCGCCAACCCGCTCATCTCTGACACTCAAATTCGCAACATGAAATTGGAACAGAAGGAAACACAACAAGACAAAGACTCACCTTCTTCAGCACCTTGGGCACCTCAATGAAGAAGTTCGAAAATTCAGCCTCCTTGCTGGTCGCGCCCCAAGTCATGTTGATCTCAAACATGTGCGAGAGCAATGCCTGACTGACGTGGAGCGACAATCCTCCGAGGAAAATTGCGAGCATAAAAGTCCACTTGAAGTTCTCGAAAAGTGCATACAACAAGGACCGCTCGCCAATACGATAACGCATGACGGCAAGAGCCACGTTACCAAGGCCGTTGAAGACGATGATGATGGAGAACCAGACCTGCCATGAGTCGATGTAATACTTATCGAGGTATCCGTTGAACCAGCCCATGAGGAAATAGTTGACGGAGGTCAGGATCCATGCCGCACCAATGGCGTAGTATGTTCCGATATACGAGATGACGGTAATCTTGGATGTTAATCGAATGTTGGAGAAAAGGAAGCGACGGAAAAGAGGTGTGAAGGGGCCACGCCACAGCCAGGTGCGAATGGGGTGGAAGAGCAGCTCATTACAGCCATATGCGTACTTCTCCCAACGCGCAAGCTCGTCGTACACGGTCAGAGACACGCCCTCCTTGAACCCGGACCCCGCCCAAGCGGCTAGGCGGATGATGTAGCCATTACACTGCAGACGCAGCGACATGTCGAAATCTTCCGACACGTGCGACTCGGACCAAAACTTGTCGTACCCATCATCATCCTGGTACGACACCTGCTGGATAGCAGACCAGCGAAGAATGGCATTGTGGCCGACGAATGGTGCAACATCGCCGTTGGAGACGGTGTATCGGATGGCGGAGTAGATGAGGTTGGTGAAGAAAGTGATGCCGTTCTCGAAGTATGTGTGGACAACCTGCATGACGCCGGAGGAGAATTGCATGATGCCAACATCGGGCGACTGCTCCATCTCGGAGACAGCATCCAGGAAGCAGTCAGCGGGCACACGCGTATCGGAATCGATCAGAAGGATGTAGTCGCCCATCCGGATGTTACCATCCGCCCAGGCACGCCCGTCGTTCTCGAGCACCTCTTTGAGAGCTTGCTCATAGGCCTGAGCCTCGTCGTTCTGAGACCACTCCGGAGTCCGCTCGATGGCCTGAAGCTTTTCCTCGACCTTGCAGGAGATCATCAGGGCGAAGTTCATGTTCGATGCCTTCTTGAACTTTCCGCGACGGGTGAAGCCGTTCTCTCCGTGCTTGGGGCGGGCCACCCAACCAATGCTGTTATCTGCATAGAATTCGATGCGAGCGCGGCGATCTTCTTCACCGAGCAATTGCAAACCATCGTCATTGACAAACATGTTGGCAGAGCCGCCTTGCAGCTCATACGTTGACATAGCTTGCTTGATAGACTTGACCGTGGGCATGATCACACCTTGAAGACCTTCCTTGTACACAGGGCACTGGATGGTGACATGAGGAAGATCGGCGGTCTGAAGTCGGCGTGGGGGACGGGCCGAGTAGAACTTGGAGTTGATGGTGAGCTGACGGACGGGACCGAAGATCTGAGCCAGGCAGCCAACAATGACCTGAGCGAAGAAGAGTGTGAAGAAGATCTGAATGGGGGCGAGGGCGAGTAGAGCGAGGCGAGTGAAGTTGCCATCGATTGTGACACCAACGGCGAGCTCTCTCCAGGCGGCTCCAAGCGACACAGTAACGAGAATGAGGGTAATGGAGACCAGGATCGTGTTTTGGAGGTGGACAGGTCGCGACTCCGGCTTGACCTCACCACTTTCCTCATCGATCTCTGCCTCTGCGACTCGTGGGCCCTTCTTCTCATCGTCATCCTCGTCGTTGCCATTGGCGTTCCAGACCAGCTCCATGAGCTCTGACTCGATAGCCTTTGCGCGGTTGACAAGATGCAGAGCATCATCGTCCCACACAACAAGGAGGCCCTCTGAAGCGACGAAAGCGGCAAATTGGTGCTTTCGCGCACGCGCAAGATCATCCATCGTTGGTAGGATCTGAACGCGTAGGCCGTTCATGAGCGGCACATCGACCGCGTCCGGCGACCACTGAAGGAATGTCTTGATGACTCGAGAATTGACGGTCATTGCGCACTGCGCACTGGGTCAGCTTGTCAACGCAATAATACGATCAAAAGGGACTTACCTGAACGTTGAGGGCTGCGCAAGCCATGGCAAAGCTGGACTGGCCAAGCTGAGGAGGGCAAGCCATGTAATGTCCTCGATACTTGCGCAGCAACACACCCTCTGCATCACCAGAACCGTCGCCTACCCACATGTGGGAGCATTGCTGCTGGTATAGGTAGTTGACCATGACCTCGTGTTTGATCTCGTCCAGCATTGCAGAGCTGGTAACAGAGCGCGACGAGCGCACGGAACGGCCCGAGATGGATTGCGGGCGAGAGAAGTTGCGAGGCGGCTGCAGCTCCATGTCATTGAAGCTCATGGCCGATGGCGGCTTCTCTGACATGGAAAGAGCGGATGGCGCATCTCGCTGCGAGAACGAAGCCGAGTTTTGGGAGTTGTGGTGACGTTGCGCACGACTCGAAGACGGTTGAGGCGGAAGTGTTGGCGATTGCTCCACGGGCGAGGGAGCGGAACCGAGACCACTGTCGGCCTTGAAGTAACTTCCGAGACCCATTTTGTGTTGGGCTGTGCGAAAGATGATGTGAAGCAAGAACGAAAGGCGTTGGAACCCTCAAGGGCTACTGCCGACGCAGTTGCCTTTCAGGAAGGGCCGAACGACTGTGGATGTCACGAGCACTGTTGAATGAATCAGCGTCAAGATCTTGCCCCGGTGTCATCTGCAAGGCTCCAAGCCTCAAGTTGGAATGCAGCAAGCTTACCGTAGCGAAGCACAGTTGCGAGCTGTTGTGTAAGGTGCCGTGGTATGCTGTGGCAGGACAAAGAATCTCGAAAACCGCCGAAGGCTGTCGTGAGGAGAGACCTATGGACCGAATAGAGTGCGGTAACGAATGGAGCTCTTGCGAAAACAAGAGTGTTATGGCGAGACCGGGACGAGGCTCGTCAACGAAGACGATGCACAGGCTAGAAGCGGAAGTAGGCAGCCCGATGCCTTGAACTCTAAGATGCAACACCTGGATTTCGAAGAGTCAGCAAAGCGACTTAGCAAGGCTGCTAAGGATTGCCCGGTTGGGATGAACGAGTGTGAGAAGTAGCTGAAGAGCTAAAGGAAAGAGGGAAGTTGTTGGATGCAAGGTCGAGATACGACGCAAGTGGGATATCATCAGAAGAAGAGGACGGCAGCGAGACTTGAAATGGGTCCAGAGACAAGAACTTACAGCTCAGGCACGTAGCGGTGGTTCCGATCCGAAGTCCCACTTGCGTACGATCAGAACTGGCGCTCGCTCCAAGTGTTGGCAAGTGTTGGCAAGTGATGGCCGGCGTTGGAAAGAGGGGCGTGTTGTCGATGCTTCTTGTCCTCGAGCGAGATCCAAGACGCTATCTTGAGAGAACGAGAGTGGTGCTGAACGGCTGGAATACGGTATGGCGTCTATGAGCGCCACGCTGGGGTATCCGTACAACGCAGAGGGTGTCTCTTCAGCAGTTCATAGCTGCAGCAGACTCCATCTTGGACCGAATGGCTTGACCGGACAAAGAGGAAAGCTTCAAGAGAAAGGCTCGAGCCAACAGCGATGACGGATGGTGGCGTGAAAGCGCAGTTCCAGCGGGACTCGAGCGAGAAAAGAATGGGAACGGTGGCCGCATTGCTCGACTTCCTCGATACGGCCGAGTCGGTGGATTGGACCGCGCTTCTGGGGCCACCTCCCTGTCGCATCTTCCGGGAGCATTGGCATTGGCACCTTGTCAAAGAAGGTCGTGAACTTGCGATGGTTCGAAGGAGGCCAGCAGGGGTAGCAAGGGGCGTGAACGTATTGAAGGGACTGCAAAGGTGTGGTGGATATTATGGTGGAAGCGGGAGAAGAGGAGTCGCGAAATTGGACCACCCCCCTTTCGCGCATACAACAAGCATGCTGGGTGTCGCCCGTGGGTGGCTTCGCCCACGTTTCTTCCTCAGAGTGGCGTCTCCAATTGCCAAAATCCACTTCAATTACGACCATTTGCTGCAGCGTTTGACATCGAGAAGAGTCGAGAGGCAAGAGATCAAGCATCACTGTCGATCAATGGCCGGGATTCTGGGAGACACCGGTGAACCCGACCGAACAAGACAGGTTCACGGCTTGCTTTGCAATACGATATCATTCACCTTATCATCTTCTCGAAGCACGCACACCAATCCCTGCCGGAACTATTGACTCAATCCCGGAGCCACGAGAATAGGCCTTTGTTATGGCGGCGGTGGCGCCAGTGTTGGTGTCACCAATACCTCAGAGCCAGCAGCCAGCAGCCTGGCCACGTTCTCAGAGATCCGGTTGAACCGTGCCAAAAGTCTCTGGGAGGAATAGAGTCCGTGCTGAGAGGCCACACAAACCTCTCAGCGATAACAAAAGAGCTCTGATGGAAGTCCTACCCGGGCTTAGTGCTGGGACCAACAGTCAAGCACCGCCCTGGGCTAGCCAGGGTCCTTTGCAGCGCTTCTCTTGCCAGCTTCCTCACAGAGCGAAGAACGAGAGCACGCGCACCGTAGCCAAGACGGTCGAGCGAACCGCAAAATTGACGGCGCCTGGTCCATGAGCCCCCTGTAATTATTTTAGCAGGCGCTAAACTGCTACCAGAAGGTTGTGAAGGAGGGGGCGATCCGGGCCAGGATGCGAGTAGGTCAAGCCACCACCACGTTCTACTCCACGGTGCTGATCCGCGTCGTCCCTGGCCGGGCTTCGCTTGTCATACACGTGAATATTGCCTCGTCGATCTGCTCGAGGATTGACACGGCAGAGTGGGAAAGTGCTGGGCTGGGAGGAATATTGATGAGGCGCTTCGTGTACGTTGTGGCTGTCAGGTAGATCGTGTGCTGTGGGACGCAATGAGGGAACACGGGCTCAGCATCCCGAAGCCAGACAGGTCAGCGTTCACCACTTGCGGTCGGTCGATGTGTCTTCCACTGTCCGGATAGATCGCTCGCTGAGCTCTCTCTGTGAGTTTGACTCGGTCAGTAGGGCCGCTAGCGCACTAGGGGCTGTTGCGGGGAAGTCGAATAAGGCCAGAAAAGTAACAGACAAAGTAAAGTTTGGGTCAGCGGCAGAATGCTATTGTGCTTCTTGCCTTGCTAGCTTGAGCGCCACCAGTGAACGCCTCGTCCCATCTTCAGCACCCATCATCCCAATATCTGGTGTCATGGGGAGACAGTGACGCATTATCGATACGATATGTGTACGGGGGAGATTTGACGTCGATTGCAATGCGATCCTTGCGGAGCCTTTGATTGCTTCGAGGGCTGTAGAAGCGAGCGCGGGTTCTGGCGTCACAGATTGAACCACGTACAATGCCACGGGGCCAAGTCTTGCACAGATAGTGGCTTGTTACAGGCTAAAGCGCAATGGGATTGTTGCTGGCTCCGGACTTCCAAGCGAAGACGAGTTAATGCCCACTGCAATCAACGTGCAGCAGCCGGTCATGGCAGATTGCTTGGGTTAAGTGCAAAGGGGGAGGAGCACCTCACCCGCAAAAGCAGCATTGGATTGCTTCCAGGGAAGGGGCGTGCACCTGTGGCGCATGCCTGCCCCTGCCCACAGCCATCCCAGGCACACCACACCCTCCAGAAGCTTCTTCTCCACGTATCCTACCCTCCGTTACCAAGTTTTACCATATCGTACGGATTCTCATCGCTCGCGTGGATGAAATGTTTGCGAATCGCATCCTTCACACTTCATCGTAGGAGCATCGCAGCGGCATCGAGAAGTGCATGGTAAAATGGTCTGCTTTATACGTAGTGTGCACCCAAAATCATCCCACTTCTGTACGCGGCTGATCTCTGGCAACCCCCCTCGTTAGCTTCCGCTCCAAAAACTGGAGAAGACGAATGGAAGAACTCTGGCGCCACCGACGATATCCGTGGGAGATTTACACGACTGCCAGGTGTCACAGCTTTCCAAAATGTTTCCGACAGCCGGCTCTGTGCGTCCTCATAACAGATCATTGGCAACTTCAAGAAGGGCAACATGACCTGAAAGCCAAGTCAAGTTGATCAATTGTACACGCCGACGAGGTCACCCCCACCGCTAAGTCTGTTCGTCCCCCACTCCGTACGTTTCGTGGTTCTTTGAACGGGGAGAGAATGGATACTCCCATTGCCGTGCCCAGCGAACAGGATTCGATCGACTGGAATGCTGAGCTCCTTGCCCTCGGAGCCGCCCTGACCACAAACTATTTATGACTTACATTCCAGTCAACGGGACGCCACGTGCGGTTACCAACGCGAGCACTGCGGAGCAGACTGGGGCCGCAATGACGATAAATCTGGTGACGAGAGTGCAATTCTTTGTCATGAGATCTCGACAACAAAAATCGCAAGTCTCGGCAAACTGGGACATTGAAGTTTCGTTACATTCATGGCGCAGGTCACAGGTAGTGGGTGTTCTGCGGTTCGGGCAGCCGGCCGGTGACCGCATCCGCCCCTGGCGGGCGCTGCGGCGCTTCTGCAGGCCAGCGCCGCACCATGCTACTTGGGCGACCTATTTCCGTGCGGCTGCATTGCTTGGAACTCGTATTTTCCGAACATTTTGCTTTTCCTGCAGCATTCGCTGCCAAAGTTCGAGTAATTGGCTCTCGATCACCCACAGTTATGCTCCAGCCAGCAGCAGGGCAACCTGACGCAACCCCACCAGACAACACATCTCGGGGTTTACGAGTCGATCGACACTACGAGTTCCTGGTTGTAGGTTGTTCTCTTTGTCAACAGTGAAGCCCACTGACGGATTCATCGGCGGTATTGAATACTTTGCCGGCCTGTTGGTCAATTGTGGTCGATCCACTCCTCGGCTGGCATTGTTGGTGTAAGGTACAAGCGCATAACCACGGCCACAATTAGTTGGACCTAAAGGGAAGCCTCATCTTGATTATCGACAAGCCCGCATCCCGCCCGTTCATCGGCTTGAGCCTTGCCATTCCCTCACGCCCCAAGACTCGTGGCGATAAGAGGAAATGGCCTGTCCTCTCGGGATCATGCCCTTTCCTGGTCGTCACATATCCTTGACCTGGCTTTAGAACCCGCACTGCGGCTGCAGAGATCCGAGCGACAATCGACGATCACTCTATCTTGGCAGCTGACCCATGGAAAGGTGATTAGTGGGTTGGCAAATTTCTTGTTCCCTGTTTCGTGCATCCTCACCTGAACATGCCATGAATATTGAGATACTTTGTGGTTTCCGAATGCGTTGTTGCCTTCGGCCGAGTGATGCGCGCTTGAGGTCGAATAAACTATCAATTCCTATTTGGTGCGGTGGCGTTTGTCCATCGGAGCGGGAGAGGCTTGAGTGGCTGGCTTTAGGTTCACCCGATCAGCGCTCAGACACACGACCAACTGAGGCACCGTAAGAACCACGGCAACGCTCGGACAATCTGGCTGACGACATATCTATTCGTTTTTTCTTGAGAGGTCTACATCGCGACATCGAGTCTCAGACACCAGTAGGTAACGATGTGACGGCACAGTCTTCGAAGTGCACTCATAGCTAGTCTGCCAAGTAACCAGGTGCAAGTGCTTATCTTGCAGCAGCCGCAAGCCTGCGCATCGCTCAACACCGCGAGGTCAATATCTGCTGGGACACCTGAAGCGCGTTGCTTTCGGCCGAAAGAAGATGTGTGTGCTCGACGATGTGGCTTCAAGCCTCCACTATCTCTCTTGTGACACATCCTTTGCGCCCGTTTATCCCATGACTTGACCGAGGCCATCTGCCACGTCAAATTGCGCAATTCACTTGGAAGCCAGGACACAAAGTCCAACGCAGGCCTGTCACATTACAAGCGTGTGATAGCAGCCTATGTAAGGAAAGAGGCCGATGAACACACCAGATGCGCCTCTTCGACAAACCGGCCCACGAGCTCAGAGTATTCGGCGGCAAGAAGAGAGCCATCGGCAGTGCACAGACTATCGTCGAGAGGCTTTTATGAGTCGTCACTCCACAACATTGCATAGATTTTGCTTCTTCATCTCTTTCTTCTCGAGCTATGATCCACTGCGGTGAGAGCCCTATCAGGACACCATGAGGTCGTTGACCGATCTCCCATATGGAAGATCGAGAAACAAAGCGCGATCTGGCTAACACGACTTTCCTGATTAGTCCGGGATGGGCGAAGTGGGATTCACAAGATGAGGCTCCCATAAATCCTCCGAGAGGCTTGAGCTAATTGTCGAGTGATGGGGACGCCTGAGAAGCCTCGGGACAAGCTAGTTGTAGGACAGCAGGTACCTCGAACCCACACAGCCGAATTCCGCGAAGCAGGGGCTGTGAGGCAAGCGGCACCAAATTCAAGGAAGCATCTTAGAGTCAACTCAGCGGTGGAGAACACTTGACCGGTGCCAACGGCAGATCGGCCTGAACTAGTGCGGATGCTGCTTCTTGCCGGAACACGGAACTTCACTCGCACGTCCCTCACATGTCTGGGAGAATCACGATTCAGCAACAAAAGAATGGGAAGAGCTCTTTGTATGCGTGCACGCCCTTGACTTCAACCTGGGTTTTGCCCGCCCCTGGCTTCTCCGAGCTCAAGGGAATAAGGAAAGCGCCACTATCACTTCTCAGTCCAGACTTGGCTTCACATGCACCCTCACCGTCTCTAGAAATTGGCATCATCCATACCAACATCGAGAGGGTGTCCGCATCCAGCTTTACAGCCCTGCGCGGCCGCTCGCGCGGGTCCGGTGGTGTAACCTCTCGAACCCGAAGGACCCTGCAGCTTTTGTTACATATCAAGACCATCTGCTTCGTCCTTGTGAATTCGTTGGCTCGGAACGTTCATACCCACCGTGGTTGACATGCCCGTCCGGGAACGGCGATAGGCAGGCATCCGACAACCATCGATTTCTCAACCACGGATACGAAGCCGCCATGCTAGAAAGAAGTGGTCTTATCGAAGCGCGTGCAACATGGATGGATCGCATCTCGGGCCCACTCAGAACCAACAATTGCGAACAACAGGACCTTATCGACGGTGCCCGCAAGCCAAGCGCCAACGGCCACCATTCTGGGTCCTTTGTTCCCCCGATCTCTTTTAGTTTCAGGGCCGTAAATTAGTCGTCCACAACGGCGGATTCAGGAACAAAGGCCAAGAGAAAGTAAAAAATGGATCCTGAAGTGGCCGATCACCTTCGGGGATGGGCAATCTTGGAGCATTACCTCCAGCCGCGATCAGACCGAATTTCATTCACCGCATGTCGTCATCGATCGCGATCTTATCCTTCAGGGTTCACCGAGAAATTGACGAGATGGGAAAGGGGTACATTGACAAGAAAAATTGGCATTGCTATCCAGACTGTGATACCGTTGCCCCTTTGAGAACGCCCGAGTGAAAGCCCGCTCCGTTTGTTGTGCGCGCACATGTCGGCGGTCTCCAACCGTAGGCAAGGAGCAAGTCATGTTTTGCGCCTAACATGCGGTCGAAGACAACGCATGCATGAAGCATTCTATCTATAGCTGGAAACACAAAAATTATAAGACCTATGCGCATGAAATGGACCTCGTATGCTTCGGCCCTGGTGTAAGGCAGTGGCCACTCATAGCTCCTCATTGCCGTCACACTGCTGCAACATCACCACACGACTGACCTCCATCTGTGGCTGCTTCCAAGTCTCCATCCACTGACCCCTCGCGTCCCAGAAGTCTTTCTGGGCATTGTCGCCATCGTTGACCCAAGGCTTACCGCTCTTGCCATCCTCAAACCACCCATTGCTCCCACCTACAGCCAGGTTGAGGATCAGGTAAAACTCTTGATCAAAGGGTGTGTTATTGTTCCCCGTCTGGCTCCAGATATCAGCGAGACGTGTGCCGTTCTCGTTGGTCTCTGGGAACCCTCCTTGCTTCCACATGGGTTTGTCGAAATTAACGTACATGACCTGGTGGATGCGGGAGTTGACGTAGGTGAAGAGGTACTTTTGGGACCATTCGATGCCGAAGGTGTTGAAGCCCTGCGAGTAGGCGCCGCGGATGACTTTGCGCTTGTTGTTGGTCTTCCACCAGGCATCGTTGGCGGGGTTGGGACCCCAGTGGAGGGCGGAGGAGATGATGTCGTTGCCACCTTGGGCATAGGTCCAGTTGTTGCCACGAGATTCCATAATGTCCATCTCTCCAGAGGCAGGCCAGTCTCCATACTTGTCTTCCTTGGGCATCATCCAGATGGCCGGCCAAAGCCAATCGCCCTCGGGAAGCTTGGCAGTGACCTCGACGCGACCGTACTTTAGCGTAGCGCCCTTCTTGGTGTTGATGCGGCCAGACTTGGTTGGTGGCACAATACTGGAGTTGCCAGCCGTGGTGTTTGTGGCGGCGACACAGGCTTCGAATGTCTTTCCAGTACATGAGCCATCTTTGCGAAGGTCCATGACATAGTTCTTCTCGATCTTGTCGGCATCTTGCAGCGTAGCCTTGATAACAAGGTTGCCGTTCTCAACGAAGACGTTCTCATTGCCTCCAGTAGTCTCGACAAATTCGCCATTGCTAAAGGATGTCGTCAGTGATGAAGCTCTTTCAGAATGTGTCTGAGAAGTGACTTACCCGAAGCCGCCAACTTCAATCTCCTTGCTCCAAATATTGGTGTTCAGGCCACCACTGAAGTCATCGTCCATGACAGGGCAGTACTTGTGCTGGACCACACTGCTATATCCGTCCCAGACCAGGAAGCCAGAAACACCCAGGCCGATCAAAATACCGATGAGAGGAATGATAGTCACCCACTTCTCTTTCGGGTGCTTCTTCTCCAGCCACGGCTTCTCAACCTCGCCCTTGCCAATCATCCGTGAGCGAAAGTATCGCGGGCCCTCAGCACTTTGGCGACCGACACCCCCACTTGAAGAGTCAAAGCTTGATGCTGGACGTGAGATTTCCGGGCTGGCGAAGGGATTGGTGTCGACTCCTGGCCTTGACGAAGCAGTGTCCTCGCCGAACGGGTTCCTACCACCGTCTGTGTTGGGTGTGCCGGTACGATTAGGTGTTTGTACCATTGAGGTGGCAGCTGACGGCATGACTGGGCGGCCGTAGTAGCCATTCTGGTAGCTGTCGTTCTCCATGATGTGAGGTATGAGATTCAAGACAGAAGATTGAGAGACTCGGTTCCAGAGATGCGGCGCCGTGGGAGTCGCCTGCGCAACTGAGATATCGGCCGAGTCAGCCGGTTCGCGCCCAGCCCTATCGTCTAGCTGTGGACTTGTGGCTGATGTGGAGCGACAGGTTCAAAGGTCCAAGACGTCAATTGACCGTTGAAGCTCAAGCCAGCAGCAGATGATACAGATGTTGAAGAAACAAGAGCTGCGCAGGATGAATCGCAGAATGTCGATGAGGTCTGCGCAAAGCAGAAGTCGTAGCTCAGTCCAGATCCGGTCACGACGACGCTGCCCAGCTCAGCTCAATAGCGGGCCATTCCAGAACTAAAGCTGTACTTCCAAGACGCCGTCAGTGTCCACACAATCAATGGAGCTGGACAAAAACTGTGTGTGCTTGCGCCGCTCGGGAAGCTGCTTGTCGCTGGCGTTGCCACTTCTTTCTCGTCGCCGCGATTCCTCAAGTTCAGGTGTGTGGTGTGGCGTGGTTTGAGAGAAAGCACTCTCGCCCACGAGGGTGGTGTACGCAGCACAGTAGTCAATCGCTCACTCACGTTGCGGGAACCCAGCGAGAATCCACTCGGCAAAGCGGAGCCCAAAGTCCAAGGAAAAGAAAGCAAAGAGACTTGGTAGATACGCTTGAGATGGGCATGAAACCAGGGTTGTCCAAAAGACGTATTACTCCGGCGACCGACAGTGGGCATCTGCATCCATCTGGGTCTCCGTTGGACTTTAATCGGTTGTCGCCTGTGGTGGGTGCCTCGTGTTGGTTGCACGTTGGGGGGTGTAGTCTCTGGGGTTGAGGAAGAGGGTGTGTGTGTAGATTTCTACCGCCTGGCCCTAAACGCAGTGCCCGGGTCTCGCCCAGTTGTGCATTTGCTTGTGAACGACCGAGAGCAATTCGAGGCAAAACATTGGCATACTGTGGCCTGGGCCGCGGAGGCGCTTGAGATGGCAGCCATGTTCCCAGATGTGCATAGTAGCGGTTTTACGCGGTTAAAGGAGACTATTTGCGACACAAAGACCACGGATTACAATCGAGTAGAGCAAGCAGCGATTCACATCTAACAAAAACAAAAGAATCAAGCTTACAAGAAGAAATATGACAACTTGATCAATTGACCAAAAAGCAAAAATAAATCGACAACAGCAGGGTTCGAACCTGCGCGGGCGAACCCATGGGATAAGCTGTGCATAAGTCATTCAAGTCCCACCCATTAACCACTCTGGCATGTTGCCTGTTAAGGTGACCAAATTGGCTGGAATTGCGCTAGATATAGGCTACGCAGCTTGGAGCAGAAACATCGCCAAATGGGATGCTGTTTGTCAATTTTGCATAATTCATTTTTGAAGCTCGCAGGGTGCTAGACACAAAGCCAATTCAGATTGTCCTTCATTAATGACTTAGATGATCCCCTGGTTCGGGGACTACGCCAAGTCGGACAGGTCGAAGGCTCGTGATTGTTATCAGCTTCCATTATCCCAGCATCAATAGTTGCGCGCAATGTCCATGCAAAAGTCCAGTCTGTGCAATCGCGCAATGAGCCAAGACAATTCCTCGACACCATCTCGCCAGTCCGAATTCTCATCTAAATCGAGCAAGATTCGCCAGCTTCAGGTCAACCGCCCAGAACAGGGAGGTGCTTAACCGCTGCCCAGGTTTGGCGCTTCCTCGGTTCCTTCTTGATCTGGACCAGTTCCGCACTACCAAGCGATGCCAACAGCGGGTTGAAGAAGGTGCTCAATGCAAGGCCCGCTTCTTAGGGGCGGGTTACCCCTGGACCTTACAAGGTCGTGGTGGTGGGTGAGGGAGTTGGGATGAATGGAAAGCAAAAGCAGCAGCAAGTGTGGCTGGAGCATGAACAGGGGTACGTGTGGCTTAAGCGGTTCCTGCATGAGCGGCAACACACCCCCGAAAGGTCGTCGTGCATCTGCACACCCCTCTTGAGGAACCTGCGGCGTCTTCGGAAGAAGCTGGCTCGTGCATTGGCAGCCGAGCGGTCATCTCACGATGTCTGTGCATTCTGACATCTGCCTCATAAATCTCCGAATAATGTCGCGAAGCACGATCTACCAGCTCTACGGCATTCGCCGAACATCTGCGCTGAAGCTAACAAACGTCTGAGTTTCCGGTCACTCGGTCTGCATTCCAGTCGCAGTGGGACACGGTCCACAACGATCGAACAATGACCGACCGTTTGGTGGCTAAGCTTACTTAAACTAGCATCGCAACTTACGATGGGGATGTCGGCAAGATCGGCTCCGACTACTATGACGGCATAATTTGACGAGTTTTGCACCTGAATCTTCGTGAACGGTAAGGCTGGAAACTGGTCGCCGACATCGAAGTCTCGAGAGCTCGGCATTGTTTCCCATTTCAGCATGTGAACCACTCGACTAATTGTTGAAAGTGTCTACCGGAAGCTGGCCATGACTCCACATGCTATACGGTAGGGCTCTGGCGTTGATCATGCAAATTGCTATTTCCGATAGATCAATGGAACTCGGCAGATGCACATTTAGTGTAACCCGTCACTTTCGAGAGAATGGTTACACCGGGCAAATAGGCAGGGTTCCGCCTTGCAGGTCAAGGTACCCTCGAAGCTTCAAAGATGCATATTTGCTCACACTAAAGCGTAGAGCTCCAGTAGAGCTGAAACTTTGATCTAAGCGGAGCGACAATTCTACATGCTCCACCTTTGAAGAACTTCAGCATGGAACGGAATCAGATTGTTACAGTCAGCGGATCTGGAAACTCGGACACATCGCGATGCCAAGAACATGTCGGAAGCAAAGGACAGCCGCTTTTCCGGTGACCGACTCGCGTTCAAACAGAAGAGATTGAACGAGGCGCAATGTCGGCCGCAAAGTTGCCTCGTGAAGAGCTCAAGCACGTCAGAAGCCACAGAACACGTTGTGGCTGGATTCGTCTGAACATGTGTGCTAAACGTTGGGCTTGACGAGGTTACACCGGCTCGGAATGAAGGTCAGGAATGCATTGAGACTCGATACTCGACCTGAGCTCGTGCAGCACGACAAGTACAACTTCCGCACCTCGTGTTCATGCCGGCTTGACTTCCGATGGCTACAAATGAGGCTTCTTGTGTGACAGAGATAGGTAACTGCAAGAGTCGAGATCCAGATCATGGCAAGCTGAAAAAGGCTGGGCTGTTGTACTAAATTGAGCGTATTGTTCATACACCCCAGCTGGCAAAGTACAACATGTAGAGTCCGTAAAGGTCCATTTAGTACTGGGCGTGTGTCGTCCATGCAATATGAGCAAGGTCTGAGTGATGCGATAGACAGACCCTCGAAAGAGACCCTCCCGTCTGCGTCTCACTGCGTGAATGGCCTTTTTCGTGACGTGTACGGCAGCTTGTCGCTGCTGGCTCTGCATTAGACCGGTGCCGATCTTTCAGGTACGAGAAAAAGGCTCGGCGTCAAAGCTTCACATAGAGAGGGACCCCTGGCACCCACTTTGCGGGCTGGCAATGTTATCGTGTCAATCCGCGGTGGATCAGATCCGGGCGATCTTTGGTTCGGTCTGGCATGGGAATTGAGACGAGATGCTAAAACTGGCTCACCGCAAAAGCCGGTAGCGGTAGCTAGTGAAATGAGGAGCCGGCAATTCGGAAGAGGTCATCGCCAGTGTTTTTTCGTGTTTCCAGTAAAGAGAAGTGCAGAGTAAGTGAGTGTGTGCAGCTGGTCGCATGGGCTGTCCCGGTCGTTGGTAAGGTAGTAACCACCTGCCTTCTCAAGACAAGACTGGACCCTTCCCGGTTTCAAGGGTCTGCAACACCATCGCCAGCTTCAACCTTGTCGCGAGTGTCGTTCATTTCGCTTCTGTCGCTCTTTGACGTATTTCTTATTGCTTTGAGTTCATACAGACCCAGCATCACGATGCTGTTCAAGCGACTTGCGGCGGCTGTCGCGTCCTTGACGGTTATTCCCAGGGAAGACGAGCCACAGGACCTTGGCTCGATTCTCGCGGGCCACAAGAACCTGACAAAATACTATTCGTTGATCAAGGTAGGATCACTCAATTGAACCGACTCATTGTTTTTTGGTATACTGACGATTTGTTCAGAAATACCCAGACATTCTACTACAATTGCCAAGCTACAGCGGCGTCACAGTGAAGTCCCAAACGTCACCCTTGAAGAGCAAAGCATTCGGCTAACAAGCTCAGATTATTGCACCTTCAGATGCTGCATTCGATCATATTCCATACACAGCTCTGAATGAGATCTGGGATCCAGAGGACAAGGAAGTGACAGTACCTCTGCTCCAATACCACATCCTCCAAGGCACAGTTGCTGCTGGAGCACTCGAGGCTGGGCCATCCTACGTCAAGTCGACTCTTCTCAAAGATTCCACATACACAAATGTGACTTCTGGGCAGAATGTCGTCATCAACAAGTCAGGAGACGATAATGTGGTCTTGACTACTTCTATGGGCACCCGCTGCACTCTGCTCGAGACCGACATCGTGTTCCAGGGCGGCCTGATTCACATCGTTGACAACCTCCTCATTCCCCCGGCTCGTCTGGATAAGACCACGGATGCTTTCCAGTTGCCATCATTCTTGGGTGCTCTGTATGCTGCCGACCTCATGCCAGAGGTCGCAGAGCACAAGAATGTCACCATTTTTGCGCCGCAGAACAAGGCATTGGGCCTAGTTGGTGGAAGCCTTGACAACCTCGATAAGGAAGAGCTCAAGCGTGTCATGGGCTACCACGTTGTTCCGAACCAGGTCCTCGTCTCATCATCGCTTTCGAACAACTCGATGCTTGAGACTCTGGCCAACGACGCTGCTGGCAACCCTCTATCATTGAGGGTCCTCGCAGAGGGAAACAACAGATTCATCAATTCCGCCCAGATTGTCCAGCCTGACATTCTGATTGCCAACGGCATTCTTCACATCGTCGCAAACGTCGTCAACCCGGAGGCTCTTGCTATAACCCCAAACCCAGACGTTCCTACTCAAGCTCCAGTGTTCCCGGTCAGTGAGGAACCTGGTGTTTTCACCTCCGACCTTCCCTGCACCACAGATTGCCCTGTCACAACCACTCCGACACCTCAAAGTTCGTCTGATGACGGGTCTACCACGACCTCAAGTGATCTCTTCACGAGCGACAGCGAAGATGCCGCGCTGCCTGCTCGCCCGACGGCGTTCGCCGGAGTTGCCCTTGGTGCTCTAGGCTTGGGAGCTGGTGTAGTCCTGCTGTAGGACAGAATGACTGATGACGAGAATCGAACTCATCAGATTTACTGCATTGGGAGATTACTCAACGCGCTCATGGGGTCCAATTGCGAATGCGAAAGCGAAGCATGGCTTATGGAATAAGCTTAATATGGAGACCGAGAGTTGAACAGCTTGGACAAAAGGAAGCCATCACATTGGATATGTCATGTTGAAGTCATAGATAGAGTATACCACCGCGTCTGGAAATAATGATTATTTTGCATTCTTCTCATCGTGTCTCATCTCATCTGTCAGCCTAGTTTGATGTTGTTCTCAAGAATAGCCCCCGACAAGGCATTTGTTCTAACTTTAGATCGCCTTCTTCTTCGCCGCACATCATTTGCCACTGATCGTCGGTTTCGATCACGACCACCCAACGGCCCCCTCTTCACACTACGCCGCAAACTTAGCACTGCCCTGTGAGCCAATCCTCATACATGTCCTCTTGACATTATTGAGAAAACAGCCTATCAAGGACCCCCAAAGTCCCGAAACAAATGTTGGTTTCCGAGAAAGGACTCGGCCGAGCTACGCCAGCCACGATGCAGGGTAGGATGGTTCCTGTGGGATGTAAGGGACCTGCATGTATCAACACTGTCTTCGTGCCCAGTTACCTCCATTATTTACGGTCATTGGCTGGTCTATAAACCGGTGCCTGAAAGATCTTCGTCTCGGTTTCTGACGGACATGTTGAGGCTCGACAAACATAGGTAATGAGTCTAAGGGTGCAACCCCCATCTGACGATGGGTGTTCACATGCATCCTGCAGCATCCCAACAAGATTGACCAATGATGCCATTGTTATACTACTCTATGCTAAAATTGAATGTCCATCATGTTCTCGTGATTTTCCGGTCCCTGAACCCTTTCGTATTCCGTCATCTTCACATGTCAGACATGACGTATAGCCAATGATTAACGTCAATCCCTCGCAACTTCAGCCAAACTAAGAGATACATAATCCGAATGTCCAACTTGCACAATCCCATTTGCTAATGCCCGTGTAAGCCCTTACTGATTCTCCATTAGTCAGATGACCCCGAAGTAAAATCGCTTTCCTACGCCGTCGGAATCCACCGCTTCAAAACACACCAAGAACGCCTCGCAAGATCCAGACCACACGATAATTCACCCTACCATCTCCAACGCCGCAATAGTACATCAAAACTCCATCATCAGAATCTCCATAAGGGTACAGTTCCCACCTTTCGTCTCAGCCACTGAGAAAGCCGCATGTGTCGCCTCCCCGGAGTTGATAGTGAGGCGGTGTGGGGGGAGCCCCGGGGCCTGGATTTTGGGGCCGTGGCGCGCCGGGGGGACTCGGTGGTGGGTCCGGAGGTGGCTCTGTGAGTGGTGATCGCCATGAGGCACTGCTGTCGTCGTGATTGGTGTGCTCGTGCCTGTGTGCCTTGATATGAGGCCTCAGGATGTTCGTGATGTTGATGATTTTGGTATTGATGGCTTTGCCATGGGTTGTGGTGGGCATTGAATTGGGGAAAGGATAGTCGTGCCTCGCATGTAAGTCTGGGCCGTAGCCTGTGATGTGGTGATGGTGCAGCCATGCTGCAAGTCATGATGTGATGTGTGATCAGGGTGGTGATTATATTACTGATACTGTTCGATTATTGATGGAGTATGAGAGGAAAGTATGAAAGACATGAGAGACATTCGGTTTGTCCAGGACCAAGGCTGAAGCTGGATTCACCGGATCGTGTCCTCCTTATATGCACCGTCTTTGCTAGCACACTCCACGAGTCCTATAGGCACCCATCTGTCAAAATAAGTTTCCCATCCTGCGAGTCACCTCCCCTCCCAAAACGGCCCCTTAGAATCTGCCGGCCAGCCCTACATGACGCTGCACAATTGGCTGGTCTCGTAGGGCTCACTTGTATTGTGGGAGTCCTCTCGACCGCCCCGGTGGGCTCCGCCAGGACGGACGCCGCTTGCGCCGAGTGCGGCACAAACCCAGTCAAGCGGATAGCCTGGATGAGGCGTTCTCGGAGAGTCAATTTGAACACTTGAGCCTCTTCCATCGAGAGGAGTTGCAAGTCTTTGCGCTCTGATCATTGGTTCTGCCGCCAACAGTGCTCTAAGTGGCACAGGTCAGCCTCCCTTGGATCTCACTCCCCCCGAACACTCAATCCGAGCATCACGAGGGAGTTTTCCCTCACACACGTCTTCGAATCTTCACATCTAGAACCCATTGACTGCCTTTACTCCGAGATTTCGGAATCCTACAGGTCAGTGCGCATGATCGTGTCGTTCCGGTCAATAACCAGCCGGGGCTGTGGTGAATTGGACCCCACCCAATCGGGGACAGCCTTGGCAGGGCGACTACTGCCTGTTCACGAGGGCAGTACCACAACCACAAACAGGCTATGCCATGGGGACAAAAGGTGCAGCCAAGGCTACTCACCGTTCGTCACGATATACTGCACAGTTCGCGGGCACTACTAGGTGTAAACCCGACCGGGCGGCTTTCCTGGCAGTGGGCCCGCGTGATCTGTTTAGATGGAAAGGCAGACCAGGCTCTCGTTCGACAAGCAGGATGAGCAATGGCTTCACGATGCGATGGATACGATGAGGAACAGGCGGTTGGCCCCCAAGGAGTTAGGAACACGGCACTGTTTTAAGGAGGAGGAACGGAGTCATATTGAGTAAAAGCCGACAGTGGTGCCTTGAATCCGGCATTGAGTCATTGCTCAATTGGTATTGGGGGAACAAGTCGGCGCCAGTGTCTCGCTCCGATTGATGATCCGTAAAGAAGACAACCTACTCTTCCTCCCAGTACCGTCACGTGTTGACATCTTCTGCGCGTCTGCTTCTCATTGCGGCGAGGTAGCCTGGTTGTGGATACCCACACCGTGAACACGAAGTCACCGAACCCTCCTTAGCAAGAACGGCGCAAAGATGAGACTTCGCCGGCATGACCTGGCAAGTTGCTATGACCTTCTTCTCGTTCGTACTCTGCGCGCGTGTCGACTGACGCAAAGTGAGTTCTGAATCGTGCAGGCCAGGTCTATGACACATTGTGTCGAGTCAATCGGTGACGTGCAGACAGTGCTCCCTCCATAAACGGTGTGCCATCTGTGCTTTCGGTATTTCTTGGACTGCTTTTGGAATGCGCAGTCGTCATCATTTCGTGTGATTGTACAGTGATTGTACGTGTCGGGACGTCGTGGGTCCACAAGCAATTAGCAACCATGTGCGCTTGCAGCCACAGGTCAGTGTGGGCTGGATGAGCTTTGTGACAGCCAAGTCTGCCATCATCTAAAGCCACGGTTGGGGCTTTGGCTTCGAGAAAGTGGTCGTCGCCCGCCGTTGTAAGCAGGGCTGGGGCTGCGCTTGTGCCCAGCTGGACCACGTCGAGGAGATCTCGACCGAGAACGAGACGAGTACGACCTTGCGGAGCGGCTCCTGTACCGATTGCCACCACCACGAGAGCTCACTGGTCTTGCGCCAGGTGATCTGGACGGCGAGCGTGACGCAGCCCGGAATCCGCCTGAGCGGAAGCCTTGACGGCCACCTGGGGAGGGACGGCGTCGTCCCCGACCACCACCGCCGCCGCCAAAGCCACCACGCGAGCCACCTCCACGGGGACCGTTGAACGGCTGTCCGGGATCGATGTTCGCGCCTCGGCGGGCTTGAGGTGGAGGTGGTGAGAGTTTTCGCTTTGGCAGGACGATCGAGACGTTGATGATTGCACCATCGAGCTGAGCTTCGTGCATATGAGCGATCGCATCTTCGGCATCGACTTGTTTGTCGAAGAGAATGTAGGCCGTGCCTCGGTTCGTGCCGACTTGAGTGCGTTAGCAATGAACAGAAATCAGAGGAAGAAAGTTTGTACGTACATTGTCGATTGACGGGAAGATCAAGATCCTTAATCCGACCATACTCTCCAAAGATCTCGTAGAGATGGTCCTCATTGATGTTCTTCGTCAGGCGCTCGACAATGATCTGCCCGAGATAATCAGCAAGTTTTCCAAAGATCGTCGCACGCCTGCATGACATACCTTTGTGCCTCGAATGGGAGGACTGAGACTTCTGTCCCTGCTATCGCGGTCGCGACCTCTGCTCCAGCTACGACTGTTACTGCGATAGCGCCCATTGCGACGTGGTGGCGGCGAGCGTGATCGCGATGGGGATCGGGAATCGTAACGGCGGCGAGGTGAAGGTGATCGCGAATCTATCGATCTAGGCGTGAGGGAGCGCGACCGGCTTCGAAAGCGCCCACGGGACGGTGATCGCGACGCCATTATTTCCTGCAGCTTTGAAGAAAGTTGCGAGAATGCGTTGCAGATTTGCGCTGCGTAGTTGAGCTTGCGACGCTTCACGCGTAGCTTGACGGGAAGACAAAGGTTCTTGTTGCGTGAGCACGTGACGTGACGTCTGTGTCACCTCAACGGGCCGTCAGAACGGCCTCCATCGCAACGCCATTCACTGACAATGCATGGTCTAAAATTACGCCCGGAAAAGAATATCATTGCGAAATATTCCAATCCATCTGCGCTGATGAACACTTTACTTCCCCACTGGGAAGGGCGACTCTGGAGTACGCGAACCTGCACCAACAAACGAAGCCCATCCGCATTACGATCACCAGCTCACAGCTTCACGCACGCACAAGCCCACAGGCTTTCAAGGGAATGGTGAGTAGGAAGTATGTACAGTCATCTCGATTTACTTTGTAGATCTAGCAGCGGTCTAAGAACAAAACACTAAGCAGCGACTCGTTTTTCGGTCCTATCCTTGACCCAATTCTCCTTCTCGATCCTGAGACACCTTTGGCCCCATTTGATCGTAACGAATGCACCGAGACCTCCCCAGATTGAGGGAACAACCCATCCGAGCGCGTACGCGACTTCTTCGTGGATGGTCCAGGCCAGGATAATCAAGGGAATGTTGACGAGAAGTCCAGTAATGGACCAACCCCAGAGCATCTGAACCAACATCCGCCTGAATCGAGGTGAAGCATTGAATCTCGCCAATGCTGCCTTGCGGTATGCACTGCCACCACCACCGTCGCAGCCGGTGATGTCTTCCATGATGCAGAAGGCGAGCGGCGGTGTGATCTCACCGACGACATGCGAACTGAGGCGATGCCATTTCAAGGGCCACTGGAAATGATAGGCGATGCCTGTGTACATCATGTACACGAGGACCATGATGATACCAACAGGCATGATGATACTCAAGCCACGAATGAGCGGTGGGTCCGGGATACTGAAACCAATCATGAGTGCCGTCATGACGAAGTACGGCTTACCCAGGATGAGGTGTACGCTGTCGAAGTGCCACCTCTTACCACCCTTGAGCGGCCGATAGTCGCTCCGCTTCCAAGCGAGACGCAATCCTCGAAGACCATATTCGCCGCCTGAGATGAAGCCGAACATGGCTGTGATGATGGCGAACATGGCGCCAGGTCGCATGTCGGTTAATCGGGAAATGGTGAAGTAGAAAATGATCGGAATGAGCGTGCATTCCGTCAAAATCAGCGACCAGAAGAGCGCAATGTGCAACTTGTGCTCTCGCAGGTTGTATGGCAATGGTGGAGGCACGAGGTCTGAGTCCGCCGCCGGAACCTCTGTCCCGGATGTCTTCTCATCGCCGAGCGAGGTGCTAGGCGTAGATTGAGAGACAGAGGAGCTCACGGGCACATCTGTTTGAAGAGTTCCATCATTTCCGGGCTCGAGTCGCGGCGTCTGTTGTGTTTCGATATCGGAGACAGGCTCATTCGCAGCGATCGGGTTGGTCGTGTGAGACGTCATCGCAGCCTGCTCTCAGGCGAGGCCTTACTGAGCGTCGGTCGTCACTGATAGACGCGACAGTTAATGTGCGCGAGGGGAAGGCACTGCGAAAGGTAATAAAGATATGTTTCGCTGGTTCTGTAGACGAGTATGAAGCCAAAATGAAGAAATAGAAGAGAGAATAAGGTTAAAATCAAGAAAGAATGGTGGTGCCACTAGAAGAAGAACGATAGTACGACACGGCGTTCGACATGGGGTGGCAAAACCGCCGATGCCAGGATTGGGTTTAGAGTATCGCCACATTGACGCAGCTTAAACAGAGGGTCCGTCCGGCTCACCCGGTCGGTCCCTCGCCTCTCGCCAATTGGGAAGCCACAAAAATGTCTGCCTGCCCGTCTGGAACAGTCCATGGAAAAAGCTTGGGAGCGGGAACCATTCGCTAGACTTGGTCTCAGCTGTTGATCTTGCCATTCTGGCGAAATTACTCCGCGCTTGGGCGCCACTGCTCCTGCGTTGGCTGATGCCATCACACTGTTAATTTGCAAGGGTTCGCGACGCTGCTCGAGTGCTGCATCTCGATGCTTGACGGGTCAAGCGATCATCGCTCTTACGGAGGGTTCTCAAACGCAACCCCTGCACTTTCAGCGACGATGACCTCATTTTACATGGTCTGGGTCGCGACCACAACAGATACTGTGGACGCCGAAGGAGGCTCACGGGCTAAGCAACTCTACGACAACCCGCTATAACAAAATGCATCTTCTTGATACTAGCAAGTACAATAGCGGCCAAGATAGTAAGTAGAATAACGAGCAAAATATTGAGTGAGATAGTACACGAGATAGGAAGTAAAGTAGCATGCAAGATAGGAAGCAAAACAGTAGGTAAGACAAGACCTTCGCGAGATAGCGCTAGCTATCCATGTCTTCAGAAGCAGCTGACACCCGCAAGTCGGTCAAAGTCATAGCCTGAACATGGTTTGGAAGCGTGAAGAATTTATCCAGCCCAGCCGCGAAGAATCCGTTGACTCGGTACAAGGCAAGCAACAGCAAAGGCGAGATCATACTTTGATCTCGGAGCACGCGTCGCCAAGTATCTAATGCTTCCTTTGCCTTCTCCGCGATATCCGAATTTGGCGCCTGAACGAAGTTGAGAAGGATGAAATTCGAGATGACGGCAAAGGAAAGGCCCGACCCTGATTTCGCGACCGGTGTTAGCTCATAGTGATCGGCTTGATGCGGGATGTCCGGGTATCAACTCACAAGAATACCAGAACTTCGTATAGTGAACCAACGAAAAGCTCTCAGTCAAACTAGCCAGACTAGCCGCCCAATGTACGGAAGCGTGCTGCACCTCCTGGCACATAGCACTCATACCACTAGTGAAGCTTTCATCAAGCATCAAGGGTTCAATCTCCGACAAGTCGGGCAAATCCCAGCTCAAGCCCTCCAAGTAGAACGCCTGCTGAGATATGTCGAACAGCTCCTGATAGGGCTGTGTGGTTGTTCCGTTGCCATCTTTGTCGACTACCAAGGGTGGTGCTGGGGACAGGAGGGTGGCGCGGAGAAGTGCTCGCCAGACGTAGGCCACGAGGGTCACGTAGGCAACGTAGATCGTCCTGGGATAATTGTCGCTTATTTGATGAAGTTGTAGATCGTTTGCGTCTTTCGTGGTGGTGTCAGGTGAGGATCGCAGATGTGGGATGCTTTCTCTCCAAGAACTGAGCTGTTTGAGGATCGGATTCGCTGCCTCAATGGAGGCAGCAAGATCTTCAGCGAGGCGTTGACAAGATCGCAGAGAGCTGAGCAAAATTAGAATCTTTATGCTCTAGACTGGAGACATCTCCGGATTCACTTACTAGAGAGCAGACTGCACACGTTGTGCAATAATCGCCAGCTTGGCCATATCTTCAAACGGAGCGATGGCTCTTGACTGAGGCTGCCCGGTAAAGGGCACTGGTTGAGAATACGCATGACTCGTGACATCAATAGCACACACATCCCATTCATCTGAGTGGATATAAGGCGGACGACCCATGAGTAAAGACAGCATCCTATCCTCAATATACAGCGCCCACCACAAATGACGACGAACCCGAAGCTCTTCACTAGGAACAGCACACATGCGTGTATCCATGTGCAACCCTAGATTATGAGCCAAGCCGACAAGAGTCCCCAACCAGGACCATTTGAAAGCAGCGACAGGGGCAAGTAGCTGCTCAGTTCTATCCTGGGAAGTGTCTTTGTGGAGGTATAACAGACCAGCTTGCAGAGTCGAAAGATGGGGGCGGTGGAGCTCTTCCTGCAGAGACTCATAGACGATGCGCCAGAGTTGGTCTTGAGAAAGGTAGCCGCTGACCTGAGCGACTATGAGGTGCTCGTCGTTTCGAGCGAATGGGATGGAAATGCCGTATATGGCGGCTAGGAGGTGACATGGGATGTTGTCAAGATCCGCTACTGAAGGTAGGTCGTTAGCTGAAGAGTTGATGAAGAGGGAAGATGAGATGATTGGTAGCATAGGGTAAACATGGATGAAGAATCTGTCACAAGCAAGACGGTTAGCATTCTCTTCAACATACGATTAGCACCGGTCTCTTCAATCGCGACTTACAAGCGAATCAACCTCACTCCCAGCTCTGGCGCAATCAATCCCGTAAGTCGCTTGCGAAACTGGCTCTTCTCTGAGATTCGGGTACTGAACGCCACAGAATTACACAATTCGTTTGGTGCCACGAAGAAATGCACAGGGATCTTGCTCGTCGTCGGAACTCCTCCAATGTTCCGAAAGTACTGCTGGCTATGGAAGTCTCTCTGGCCATACACGTCGAAGCGAGCATGTCGCAAGAGCCATGGGTCGGATTCAGACGACGGTCCTAGCAATACAGCAGTTTGGTCTTGAAGGTCATCAAGCGTCTGTAAGTATTGATGGGAGCTTTGGCTGTGCACCGGGTCGAGGTCTGCGAGATGCGAGTTGGACGCTGGCGTATCGTCGAGAACGTCATCACGCAAACTGGACGAGCACGCTCCGAGCTGATCGATTGCCTCTAGGCTCGTATCACGTTCAAGTCCAGTGTCGCAGACACTACTTGAACCGATATGCTCGGAGGTTTCTTCAAGGTCTGCACCTGCAGATAATCTCGAATCTCTGCTCTGGGAAGGCAAGCGCTGTCGACCCGAACGTGGAGTCCTGAGCTTCTGCGAGGCTTTTCCTCGAAATGTACACTCTACCTGCGACTGAGCACATCGGGGACATGGCGGTCGCTCATCTTTCGCTTGACATCGCAGCTTCCTCTCGCGACACTGGTCGCATGGTCGACGGCGCTTTTGGAGCCGGTAGCTCCTTGTGATGGATGGACTATCGCTCTCATTCGTAGGTCTCCCAGTAGGCTGGGTCATAGTTCCGGTAAAGCTTGAGAGACGGATGTGGTCGGTGGGTGTGTAGGCCGTCGGCGAAACGAGGGAGCATTCGGCGAAAGACAGAGAGGACCTTGCGGACTGTGAGTAGCAGAGTCATACGAACGAAACGTCGCTTACTGTGTATAGGAGAGCAAATAGTGCTGGAACCTCACACTGAGAAGCCCTGACAATTGGTTTGTCGTCATGGTTTTAGCCCATTACCTAAAGTATTGCCCATTTGCATCCGCTTTCACTTTTACACTTTCGCTGGTGGTGGCGTTGTTAGTGGGAAGGCAGCCAATTCGGCGAAATGCAAAGTCCCACTTACACCCGACCACTTACAAAACATGGCCCGACACTGCAACGCAATGCAAGAAAGCGACACTGATCAAGCCTTTGCGATTCTTTTCCCTTGATCTTCACCATTCACACTCAAAATGGACCAATTCTTTGATATCAATGGGCCCCTTCCAGCGCGGTTAATGGTCACACGCCAAATTTGCCAATGTCAGGCTTGCCTGAGTCAAAGACAATCGTGTGACTGCGCAAAGTGTACACAGCACCGTCGCCAGCGACCGGATGTTCTTCTCATGCAATCAAGGACATATCCTGATGATTCTCTGCCTTCATATGAGGAAGCAACTTCTTCATCTAGTTTTCATCGATCCGATTCAACAAGGCGCCTCCGTGACCGTGAGCACCGCCCAACTGCCCGTGCAGGAGCCAAAACGCTACTCCGTACTATCTTAGGATTTGTTACGTTGGCGGCGGTGAGGAAAGGGAGGAATAAGGAGTTCTGATAATTCGGGCCAGGTATTGCCATATATTAAACAAATAAGATAATTGGCGCTGCTTGTGACAACAGGCTTACTCAGAAAAGAGAGTGGCCACCTACAGATATCAGCCCTCTAGGTCTAAATATATATCATTTACCTACTGGAATTATAATTCAATGCCTCTTTCAGTGATGTCTCCAATGGGATGACCTCAATTTCACATGCTAGCACTCGAACAAACACCTTAGTTCCAAGTCGGTGTTCACAACACAACGTTAGCACCTCATATTTCTGGCACCAGCTTATGCCTTATGTTGAACGTTGGAAGACAACTATGGCGAGAAAGGTAGACATGCATAGTCGCCCAGCCATTTGGACTGCCTCTAAGGCACTACATAGTTTCTTACATGTCATGGAAAGGCTATTTCTGCCACAACTTATGACGACATAGCAAAGCCTCTTGATTTCGCCGAAATTGCTTTACCTCGGCGAACTTATCCAGTTCTGCCTTCAAGTCATGCGGATTGCAGCGGGTTTCCTCAAAGAAAGAAAGTATAAATAAGGGAAATTCTTCTCTTCTCACTCTATAGAGAATTTAAACAATGCTCCTCAGCTCTCTCAAGTTGTTACTTCACATCTTCATCTCACAGGTTATTAGTACTATAAGACTTGCGACTATCCACATAATGCACTACACACCACGCGAAGTAGGTCCACGACTACTGAACCCTACATATTGAGACTCGGAGCTGACGAAGTGGATACAGGTTGAGAAACTGCTCTTCTCAGAAGCAGGGCGTCTCGCGCAGAGACGACTTGTCAGCGGCGTACGCTTGAATCGTCTAGAGGCCACTGTAAGCGCCACATCCAACCTCAACTAATTTGGGGCTCGATGTTGACGAAGACACCGCTAATATGAGAACAGGCATTAATCGCGACCGTACTTCAAGAGGTCAGAGTCTCTTTCATGCTGTAATGGGTGTTATTGACTAACGTCACTCCAGATTATCCACAATGAGAATTATTCCGTCGTAGAGTTGATGAAGCTCGGCCAAAACATCCTAGGTCGCCGACATGTTCATCCATCTGTCGTTGGTACATTGAAGCAAATGCAGGTCGAGGGAACACTTGAGACAGGCACTCATCTCATCACTGTCCACGATCCGATTGCCACAGACAACGGCGATCTACGCATGGCCCTCTACGGAAGCTTTCTACCTGTGCCGGAGACCGATCCGTTTCCCGAGGTTGACCAAGCTGAGTTTAATCCGCTGTCGATGCCGGGAGCGGTGCGACCAATGACAGACGGCGACATTGTTTTGTACAAGGACCGTACAATGATTGAGATCACTGTTGTGAATAAAGGAACTCGTGCTGTTCATGTCAGTCTCAAATTCCCCGTCCTTTCTAATCAGAAATCTGACAGCTCTCCAGGTTGGATCGCATTTCCATTTCATGGAGGCTAACCCAGAGCTGGAGTTCGACAGACAAAGGACCTACGGCTTTCATCTGTCTCTGCCATCTGGCGAGTTTATGAGGTTTGAGCCAGGCGAGCCCAAGACTGTTAAGCTCGTCCGGATTGGAGGTTCTGGTATCATTCAGGGTGCGAGTGGACTCGCCAACGGACCCATCGACCAAGAACGAGTCGGGGGCATTGTCCAACGACTTCAACAGGCGGGTTATCGGCATGCCGTTGACAAGAACCCAAATCCGCAAGGCCCGATCCACCCTCTTACGATGGACAGGATGAAGTATGTGGAAGCCTATGGTCCTACTACCGGAGATTGTTTACGTCTCGGCCCTACCAATCTGTGGATCCGCATTGAGAAAGACTTCACCACATACGGAGACGAATGCACACTAGGCTGTGGCAAATCACTCCGAGATGGCATGGGAGCAGCAAGCGGATGCTCAGACGCCGAGTGTCTCGATCTCGCCATCATCAACGCAGTGGTTGTCGATTGGTCCGGTATTTACAAGGCGGATATTGGTATTCGAGACGGTCTGATTGTGGCCATTGGCAAGGCCGGCAACCCAGCAACTATGGATGGAGTTTCTGAGCATATGACAATTGGTTCGAACACGGATGTCATTGACGCTGGAGGCAAGATCATCACTGCGGGAGGGATCGATACTCACGTTCATCATATTTGCCCGCAACAGGCTCAAGAGGCGTTGGCGTCTGGTATTACGACATTGTTTGGTGGAGGTACTGGACCGAGGTGGGCGAATCCTTTTGTCAAATGGTCTGAAACATACTGACTGAAAGTAGTACTTCATCGACCGCGGTCAACTCAACCGCTGGTGTCAGACATATCAAGCAAATGATGCAGGCTTGCGACCAGCTCCCCATCAATTACGGACTTGTAGGTAAGGGCAGTGACTCCGGTATGGCCGGTCTTCGTGACCAGTGCCATGCTGGCGTTGTAGCTCTGAAACTTCACGAAGATTTTGGCTGCACACCCGCCACGATTGACAGCTGCCTCAAGTGAGTACACCCCCCAACCTTTCCGTCCAGCTAGCGTTTTACTAATGATGTGGTCGCAGTCTTTGCGAAGAAGAAGACATCCAATGCCATATCCATACAGACGGATTGAACGAAGCCGGCTTTATCGAACATACAGCTGCCGTCTTCAAAGGCCGCTCGATCCATGTGTACCATGTTGAAGGCGCAGGCGGAGGTCATGCACCAGATATCATCAAGCTCGTGGAGTACCAAAATGTCTTACCAAGCAGTACCACACCGACTATGCCATACACAACCAACACCGTTGACGAGCATGTTGACATGGCTGCCAACTGTCATCGCCTCTCAAAGGACAACCCCCAAGATCTCTCATTTCTCCACAACCGCATTCGAATGCAAACAATCGCGGCAGAGGACATTCTCCACGACATCGGAGCTATCAGTATCATGTCATCAGATTCCCAAGCAATGGGCCGGTCCTCTGAGGTTCTGACGTGCACCTGGCAAGCTGCACACAAGAACAAAGCCCAAAGAGGACCCCTTGCAGAAGACAAAGGGACCGAAGCCGACAACTTCCGTGTGAAGCGATACATCAGCAAATACACCATTAATCCTGCTATCACGCAGGGCATCAGCCACGCAGTCGGTAGCATCGAGGTTGGCAAAATCGCTGACTTGGTCCTTTGGGACCCTACGGAGTTTGGCACCAAGCCGCTTCAAGTCCTCAAGAAAGGCTTCATTGCCTTTGCCCAGATGGTACGAACTTCTCGATGTTACTTCCTGATCAGAAAACTGGCTAACATGTGTAACAGGGTGATGCCAATGGAGCGTAAGGATATGACTCCGGGGCCTTTAAAGTTTCAGACTTGCTGACAATGTCACAGTGTTGCAGATGTCGAACCACTGGTAGCTCGCCCAATGTATGCAGTAAGTTACACTCAGACACAAGTTATTCTCCAGTCCGGCCAGCCAGCTAAGACATATACAGGCCTTGCACCCGGAATCCAGCATCATGTTTGTTTCTCAAGCAGCTGCATCTGAGCAAGGCGCAGTCCGAACCTACGGCCTACGGAAACAAATCGAGGTTGTCAAGAACTGTCGCGAAGTCAAGAAGCAGCATATGAAGTTCAACGATGCTATGCCGAAGATTAACATTGATCCGGAAACCTTGGTATGTGATGCCTTCATCAAACATAGTTGAACAACCCTCCGTTCCAGCTAGACTAATATTTGTACTCTTTAGGCTGTTTCATCAAATGGTGTTCAACTACTGTGTGAGCCTGCAGATGCGCTACCAATGACGAGACAGTCGTTCTTATTCTGAGCCAGCCTTTGTTTATGTGATTGCAGTCACAAGCAATCTCCGTCGACTTCTAGACAACTGAGTTCAAACGCCTCCATTAGTCATTTCATAGCCTTGAGTGAGGTTTCTGAACAAATAAGAACGACCTACATATTCTCCTGATCTTTTGGTTTTAATTTCTCCATGGGGCTATAGACCCTGGTGCATTGGCAATAAAGTTAATATCCTCCCTCTGGGCACTTGATATGGCAATTTATAAGAGGCTATTATTCCAGTGATAATGGGTTGTCTTCCTGTGTGTGAATTATCCGCAATTAGTGATATAACATCGTATCGATAATATCAGCTATGATCAATGACAACTTATATATACTGAGGAATTAATGATGCTAGGCTCTTGCATGAGGCATGCCGTCTTACCGGCCCACACAACCCCATCTAGACTACATGCACTCTTCTTTTCCACGGTAATGTTTTTGCTTGACATCATGAAAACACTAAATAGATCTGACCTCCCCAGACTATTCTTATCAATGAACGATTTCTCCGCTGGAGTCGCGACTCGCGGGAGCAGCGAATGGACATTTAGCCCTAATCCACTCCAATTATATAATGTTCAGCCTTATTGAAGCTTCCTACCTTTATATAGGGTTTTAATCGACTGCAAAAAGAATCCCATGAAAGGAAACCTGCGAAGAGAGCTTGCTTTCATTAGTATTATTTGCAAGGTTTGACTGTCCGAAGACTCTTCCGTTATACATAGTACTAAGGATAGCCTTCAGCTGCCGTAAATCGCGTGGGCTCTGTAAAGTTTGCCTGGTTAGATTGCTTGGACCAATATAAATAGAGACAGGATCCCTTCTGCAAACTGTGCTCATAACTTTCTTCTTCTTTCCACACCCACAATCTCAGAGCCATCCATTGCCTATCTCAAACATCTCGACTATCTCAGCAATCGAGAACGCTCGGTTCGACATCATCGAAGTAAGATGAGGGCCACTTTTGTCGTTCAAGTGCTTGTCAGGCTTCTGGCAGCAGCTGCTGGCACAATCGCGCTGCCCGCCAACACAAGAATCATCTCTAGCCCCGGCAACCTGGATGTTTCTAGCACCTCTTCTGCTATGATTCACCGGCCTATGTCCTTATTGTCGAAGATGAGAATACCATTATGCGAAGGGAGCCTTTCGTTGTGGGCCTGGGTGTAGCCTCGGCGGTTCTGGGGATCTTCAACTTCATCAAACAGACTATTGCAGAGCGTATAGCACAGGCCAAAGCAGACCGGCAACCAGGATCGACGGTCATACTCCAAGTTGCCAACCAGCCCCCTTGGGATGCGGAGGGTCAAGGCTACCATCATCGGGAGGATATGAATGGCATGATGCCAGGAGCGTAAGTGAACGGATTCTTTAATCTTTGATCTTCTTGTCGACTTTGTACCAAATTTTTGCAGCAGATCAGATGCAGATTGACCTTACTTACCTGGATGCAGAGTCATCTTCAACTATTACGGACAAGAAGTGGGCAGCGAAACCGGTCGCGATCACGAAAGCCTAAAGGAAGGCAATGTTGGTTCTCTCCACGTGCAGCATAACGGGCCAAACGAGTACGCAGTTATCACTGTGCCAAAGAATACGGAGGTTGTCGAAGGGGCTGATCACAAAATGTGCATTCCCTGGGGGGCGTTTGCAAATGACAAAGAACGCGGGGGCAATTTTCATGCCTTCATCGGCGACGTTGCTGTTGCATGCGGAGCGCAGTGGCATTGGGGCACCGTCCAGGTCGACGAGGAGGATGAGTACCGGCCAAAATGCTTTTGGATTGGCTACGGTATGTTGCCTACTACCTACCTTCCATGCGCTGCCAGAGAATATCTGCTAATGATGAACTCGCAGAAAAAGATGGCGAGGCTACGGGGTTTCAGATCAGGCCTCCGGCCTTTTCAAAGTCGAACATGAAGAAGGTCGCGGACGATCTCACTGTGTTATGCAACGGAGTAGACTTTGGCCTCCGTTTCCAGCAAGGCGACAATGTTCTTTACACGGTCCCACGTGACCCTGCGGAAGTGATCGCCGACAACAAGAGACTTCTGATGGACAACATGAAGTAAGGGTTGGCGAAGCGCTCAGATGCTCATGCCCGAGGGCTTATGATCAATGATCGCATCAAGAACTCAGCCAGAGAGCTTTGCGAGAGTCCCATGACCACGGGTCAGGATTATGTCAATACAGCAGAGGGACTGTTCTGTCACATGGACAACAAGAAACTGTACCCGTTATGCAAAGAAGAAATCAGGAAAGGAAAATGTTTCGACTTGAAGCAAAATCGCCTTATCAAAGCCCAAGATATCGGAAGGCCGGGTATGAACCACGGACGGTCTGCACACGCGCTACATGAACCTTACAGGTTCATAACGGATTACCGCAAGAAGAAGGATGTTTGAAGCCAAATGGCAACAACACGTCGGGCAGAGCTCATGGACCAAAGCCACTTTTCTGTTTCTCATCTGACAGTTGTGTACTCGCACTGTTACTGTGTTTCTGTCCCACTAGTCCCTACAGTTAGCTGCCTTAATTGATTCCGAGGGAACTGACTTCAGTTCCCTGACAAATGGTTCTTGAGAAAACATTGATGCTATTGACCACCATCCTCTTGAATGATGGCACACCACGGCACATCCCCTTCTAAAGAGGCTTCGGTACGAGCACTTCCGTATCATGTCACTGAGCCGAATCGGTTTCAAGGGGGTATACATCTCAATTAATCGCGGGCACGGCTCGCTAGCCTTCAGTCATACATGCAGCCCGATGTACTTGCGCCGGCAATACACCAGCAGCTCGGGAGCGAAGCACGCCCCTCCATCAGAGGGCTTGTCGGGCTACTTCAGCTATCCCGAAAGTCCCCTTTGTGAAACAAACTCCACTGTGCTAAAAGTCATGTCCATAGCGAGTGATTGTCCTTCGCCTTGTTGCGGTCCCAAGTAATTCGTCAAATTGCGGCTCGATCGAACAGCGAATGGTCATCGCCTTGCTGAGCTCGAAACCATGTCATTCAATTCCACCATTGCCTTAGCGGGTGGCGATGACTGTGAGACTGTTAGAAACGGCCTGGATGTGACGTCGGTAGACTCGGGCATTACGAACCTGTTGGGATGATGATGATAAGGAGAAGAACGATGATGCCAACAATCAAGCAGACACGCATCTTCATGTCCTTCCACCACATTTGCTTGCGAACGCGGTTGGCGCCGCGGCGGAAACCCTGGGCGGAGACGGCAAGGTTGTCGGTCTTATCCTGAAGAGCATCGAGACGCTCTCCACGCTGGGAAACCTTGTTGATGTTGTCGCGCATCACACCGACGGTGTCGTCGATTTGCTGAAGACGATGTTAGCTATGCTCCCTGACAATCGAAGCGCAGCTCAGAGCGAGAATGAAGAGGAACGCTTGCGAAGCGATTGCTTCAACAAAGACGCACGCCATCTCGACGCCGCAGAGGCGTAAGCATCGAGCAGCATTGAGTGCACCCAAGTTGCAATCAAGCAACGGAAGGCAGGAGTCGAGATTTGCGATCTCGAGCGTGCTGAAGCGCAGCTGACGATGCGAGATGCCGACCACTCCAATCGATCCTCTCGCTTGCGCATCGCTGCGTCACTCGCATTCCGGGCTGAACTGGCGTCGAAGATCGAAGATACTTACAGCTTGAAGAGCTTGTGTCCTCGCAGTGCCTCCAGCACCTTCCTGTGGTGCGGACTGGCCGCTGGGGATATAAGGGTCATAAGGGGCGTCTTGCTCAGGCATGGTGATGGTTGGTGGTGACGTGGATGCGAAAGGAGGTCAAAAGTCGCGGTTCGGCGGATCGTGCGGCGCTGAAGAGGCAGTAACGTGAAATCAGAGATGGCGATAAGTGTCGCGAAGTCGATGGGGGATAGAAAACGTTTATTTGGATGCGATTTGGAGGAGGTTGGTGACGAGAAGGGTTGATGGATGAAGAATGAAGGGGAAAAGCGAAGGGTTGGTTGAGGGTGTCTGGGGGCGAGACAGTAGCGGTTGGAGGCAGTGACGGGCAGCCTGGCTGGGGCGCTGAAGGGAGTTCTCCCGGGAGGCGCGGTTGGAGAGGCTTGGGGGGTGACGCCAGCTCCTTGACGGTGGCACCCAACCCAGCAACAGCGCCCCCTGTGGAGCCCTTTGACAACGGCCAGTGGCTCTTTGGACCCTGCTGCAGGAATCCAAGCCTCACGTCACTGTGCACGCGCAAATGATCGAAGCAAAGAAGCGACAATGACAAGTGACCTACTTCGTGATAAATACCTACTGAGTTTGCCCTCGCCCATCTATTGTTCTCTATCCACGAATCGTCGCAGAACCTCCAAACGTAGATCAGGGTCTTATGTTCCAGCGCAAGGCGGCCTTTGAAACCTTTGCCGCAACACCGTGGCCTGTATCTCTGACGAGGCACGGGGCGCTTCATGAGCTGGGGTACTCGTAGTCAGCATGTGACTTGGCGACGAAAATAGCACAGAAACACGTGACCTGCTACAAACTGACTTCTCAAAATCTGTGGCTGAGCAGTGTGGCTTTCTTTCGTGGCTGGGGCGGATTGTGCCGAATGTGCCTACCCTGCATCAAATTGACCTGGGATGGGATTGGGAAGGGCTGGCAGGGTAGCTTTGCGGTCATATCACTTCGAGTAGGTAGCTTTTGTCTTTTGTCTTCGTGATTTCAAGGCTATGGATGTGCATACAATTTATTATGTCTGGGCACAGTGCTATCATGTGATCGTTGTCTGTTGTAAAGTTCGCGTGGGCCTTTCCCGACATAACCCTCTTGCCAAAAACCCGAGCTTGTGTGTTTCTTTCACTGATGTTTCCTCACAGAACGACAGCGACTGTCGCGCAAACACTTTCAACCCCGGCTTCAAGGTTATTAAGAACAGAAAAACGCTTTCACATGGCACCGAATGGATCCAAAGGGAGGAGGACTACGCCATACGTACGGCGTGATCGAGCCATCAAGGTATGATGCCAAGCGTTCCTGCAGCCTCCCCGCTTTCAATCGAGCACCACGAATCCGGGGTTGGTGCCACTGCGTCAAGAGCTTGACGTTCCGACAAGAATGAATGGAAGTATCCATGATTTCGGGTTTTATCAGATCCGAACTTTTAAACTTCCGTGTCGCACGCCGAACATAGACTTTGCGTGGTCCGAACAAGTTGCGGATCATGCGTCGCGAATCGCGATCCAGGGCAGAGCTTATTGCAAATCGCTCGCTCCAAGGACAGGGGCAGGTGCCGTGATCCCCGAGCGTGGGAGACTGAGAGCATGTGGTAGGCTAAGGAAATGGTCCAACTGCGGCCCAAGGAAATCGACAAACCCTAGCCACTTACGGTCGACCGAGTGACGACAAGACCAAATGGACATGGGACGAACGGACCAGGTCAGGCCACCGTAGTCGATGCGATTCGGAATCATGAGCGGACAGCCCTCCGCTTGAATTGGCCGACAGTTTGATGCTATACGGTCTATCCGTAGGTGTAAACAGTTTGCTGCTTTTTAGAACGGAGAGTTCCAGCGGCTTAGCAGCTCGGTCAGCGCCGATAACAAAGGCGAAAAGTCGAATGCGGGTGCACTGGAATGCCAATCTTGGATCGATGGCTGCCCGCTTTCGTCGTAGGGCGCCATCCAAGACGCCATGCGACTCCAGTACCCGAGACGAAGAACTAACTGCGGACTTCGGGGCATGGCAGAAGCGGGACTCGAAAGTTGACGGACATGCAAGCAATCGCTGACGGAGGGCACGGATCATTGAGCATGCAGCGTGCATTACTTTGCATGATTTTGACAGGAGATTGGGCAAAGTCCGTCCCTACGCTCGGCGAAGTCTTGCCGACTGGTAAGCAACAGAGGGGAATGAACAGCTCGTATTCCTTGACAGTGGACACTAATGAGTCGTGATCGTCATTCGAACCACAGAACGGGACCCATCACACACGAATAACCAGGAGAAAAGGGTATGGCCGAATCGAGCCAAACGTGGAGGGTGCGTTCTTTGGCCTTCGCGCATTCGGTCCTAGACTTTGTCCTAACAGTAAGCTTGAGTGCTGCGCCCAGTCGCCCGACGCGCACTTTATCGTATTCCTGGGGGTGATTCCAATGGCGTCTGAGTAGGTACCTTACTTTACCTAGAGCGTCGTTAGTGTGTTTGTTGGTGCCTTTCGTCTGTCGTCTGAAGGTGGGATTTGCAACCAAATCCTGTTGTGGTGTTCGTTCTCGATTCGGCGGGAAAGTCTCACCTGCACCTGCAAACAAAAGCGTGCATGATGCGTGGTAGCGACGGAAGTGGCAGGCTGCTGGAGGTTCAGTTGCGTCCGCCACTACGACGAAGGCTGAAGAAGCTGTGGACAACGGCTAGAATTTGTCAAGGAGCAGGATAATAACAAAACAGGGAAGACTAGCAGAAAGCAAAATGCACGGTCGGAGAAAGGCTATTCTGACATTGATGATGCGCAATTGCTACCGACTTCCCGTGAACAGTAGTCTCGGCGTATCCCCGCTTCGATTCCCAGTGCAGCCAGCCGGGCAGCCCAGCCCAGGGTCGCCGCTCCCCCCGTCAGTGACGCCCGGCAGCGGCTTCTCCTCCACTCCAGCCATCTCCACCTTGAGCCAGAAGCGTCAGCCTCATAGAACCTAGAGGCCCATCCCAACTCTTCTAGAGCTGCTGGTGCGCTTTCCTTCTTTCTCTTTTGCTTGCTTCTTACTCAAGCTTCCATCGCCGCAGTCGACATTCGTTTTTTTGGTGCCTTTCAACTTCGATTTTGGAGGCAATAATCCGGGCTCCCATGATCGACTCGCCTGAGTGTGTCTGAGCTCCCCCGAGCTGCCCAACGGATTCGCTGCAGCGCACTGACAGACGACCTGCTGCAAACCAACACCACCGTACTGCGACGACCCGTCGCGCCGTCATGCCTCACAACAACCAACACCATGGCGGCCTGCCCGGCCCGCGCCAATTATCACGACAACTATCATGGCTTCTTCTACTTGTCTGGTCGCCTTTAACTCAGGCTGCCTACGACCTCGACATCAACTCCACCGGTTCGTACCGACTGTCCCCGCTGGACTGCGACAATGTTCCAGACTATCCGGCTCAGACATCAATCGACCACTTTTGCTGACAATGGATTGCAGAATCGATCAAGAAGATCTCTAAGAGCCTGGTTGAGGATATGTTGACTTTCTATACGGGAGATGAACCAGGCCAAGAGCCTGGCCTGCTGCCGCAACCATACTACTGTACGTTCCTCGGCGCGAATTGCGACTGTTACGGTTGAACCAATCGGACTTCCGGCGATACTTGATGTTTCTTCGAGTTTTAGATCCAGTACTGACATGGGTTCGCACATAGGGTGGGCAGCCGGTGCCATGTTTGGCACACTCATCGACTACTGGTACTACACGGGAGACGACAGCTATGTCAACTTGACCTCCGAAGCTCTTCTCGCTCAGGTCGGCGAACACGATGACTATATGCCTAAAGCGCAGGTGCTCAACGAGGGAAACGACGATCAGGGCTTCTGGGGCCTCGCCGTCATGTCTGCCGCCGAATACAATTTTCCTAACCCTCCGGAGGACGAACCGCAATGGCTGGGACTGGCCCAAGCAGTTTTCAACACGCAGGCTTCTCGATGGGACAAAGACCACTGCAACGGCGGCTTGAGATGGCAGATTTTCGAGTGGAACAATGGATACGACTACAAGAACTCCATTTCCAACGGCTGTTTCTTCGCAATCGCTGCGCGCCTCGCTCTTTTTACCGGAAACACGTCATATTCAGATTGGGCGGAGAAGACCTGGGATTGGATGCTTGGAGTCGACCTCATTGATGAGAGGGGCTATGTATACGACGGAGGCCATATCGGCGACAACTGTACCAAGCTCACGCGCTACCAGTGGTCGTATAATGCTGGAGTGTTCATCAATGGCGCATCTGCCATGTACAACATGACCGGAGAAGAGAAGTGGAAGGACCGTCTAGACCTACTCCTTGATGGTGTCAAGGTTTTCTTCACCGGACCGGACAAGAACATCATGACGGAAGTGGCCTGCGAGCCTGTTAATCTCTGCAATCTCGACCAGCAGTCATTCAAGGCTTATCTTAGTCGCTGGCTTGCCTCTACGACCAAATGGGTTCCCAGCACGTACGACTTTATCATGCCATATTTACGAGCCTCAGCGATAGCTGCCGTCGAAGAATGTACCGGCGGCGACAATGGACGAATGTGTGGTTTGCACTGGATCAATGGCACATGGGATGGAAGCACCGGAGTCGGACAACAAATGAATGTTGTCGAAGTACTCATGGCAAACATGGTCAAGGATCGAGGCGATGCAAAGACTGCAAAGACTGGCGGCACCAGCAAATCTGATCCTGGTGCTGGTGGTAACGATATTGGAAGGACCATACCCGAAGGCGTGACATACAGGCCGCTGAACGCGGGCGACATCGTTGGAGCCATCATTTTGACTATTCTCTTCGGTGGAGGATTCATCGCTGGCATCGCATTCATAATGTTTGACGAAATGTCCGACAAGACCGCGATGCAACAGGTTCGGGGCTTGCGGTCTTCCGCCGGTGCCTTGTTCGGAGGCGGCAGCGCAGCCGCAGGCGCGGCAGTCCTACAGAAACGGGACTCGCACAACGAGAAGGGCGCTGCCGGGACAGTTGTCAGCGAGAGGAGTTCGCAGACGAGCTCTGATGGTCTGGAGATCACCCAAGCACCACCAGCATTTGCTTTTGGACATGTCAGGAGTGTCAGCGCGCCGGATCGGAATCAAAGACGACTGTCAAGCATGCCCCGCGGGTGGCCACACAACCCATCTCTGCGAGCCAGTCAAATATACGACACGTCATCAGGACGTCCAATGTCCATGCAGCCATCCTCGTCGCGCTTGTCGAGGACCGAGGGTTTGGGGCAGTCAGCGAGTTTGGACAGGGTCGCGCCACGGCCCACCTCGATGCAGGAGGTAGAAGAAGTGCAAGAAGCATCGAATGAGCTGAGGAGGAAATCTATCGCCAGCAACCGTTGATACACATGGGCTTGATTTTGCATTCATTCGCACGGTGGTGTTTGGTTCGGGATACTTCTGAGGCGCTATGCTTTTCATTACAGGCGGAACATTTTCCCGGGACGATTGGCGTCTTACACATTATGGATTTTGGCTACGGAACATACCAGGGATATTGTTTGGGTTGATGAATTTTTCTTGACCCGTTGGCTGAACTGGGTTCATGTCGATGCCTTGTTATTGGTTTACGGCAATCGAGGAATGGCTACTTGGTCCATAGCAGGCCCGAACAGTACATATAGAATCCATAGGGCTCCGTTCACTAGTGCGAGTCCGTCACGCAAATCCGACAATGTTGCCATAAGCTCTGATCATATTGAAGTAATTTGAGACACAAAGATTGCGCTGAGAAGTCATTTTTGTACGCTCAAGCCTTGACACCGTACGTCTCAGCAACCCGGGCTTTCTCCCTCTCCAAGAACGTTTCTAGCGAGCTGAGCTCCACACCCCATTCCTTCACCTCCTCCATGTTGACCATTTCTCCCATTCCCCGTGCTATATACTGGCCCTGCAGGAAAGGGTTGACCTGATACTGCGCCTGGATGTCCTCCTCCTTCATGTACTCGACCTTCAACTCCTTCCTTCCTGTAGCCTTGGCTACACGATCAACGATTTCTTCAAGAGACAAGAGTTCATCGCAGTAAGTGACGATTTTGCCGTGAAACTTGTCCGGGTCGAGAACGGCGGCGGTTGTAAAATTGCCCATGGTTATGGTGTCGATCATGGGGAGGCGTGTGGATGGTGTGAAAGCGACGGTCCACGTTCCGGCTGGGGATACGAGAGTGGGACACATTCTTTCGGCGAAAGGGTTCAGGAGATTGGCCATGAACCAACCAGGCCGGAGGAGAGTCCATTTCTGAACGTGCTTTGCTGCACGGAGTTCGTTCTCGATGCTTTTCTTCATCGACATGAGGACTTTGGCGACGGAGTTTCCCTCCTTCATACCAGGCAAGCTCAGTGGATCCTCCATACCAAAGCCAGACGAGTACATCACATGTTTAACACCCTTCTGCCCAGCAATTTCCAGGATGAATTGGGCCCAACGTAGCTCAGCTGTGAGGTCGGTGAAGTCGGGCATGAAGTTCATGTAGACTGTTGTGCAGCCTGTGATTGCCTCGGTGAGGACTTCAGTGTCATCGTAGGAACCGGTGAAGACTTGTGCGCCGCGAGATTTGAGAGATTGAGCGGCTGGGGAGGAGGGATTGCGGGCGAGACAGCGGACGGGAAGGCCTTGGGAGAGGAGGTTGGAGGCTAGGGCGCCGCCTTGGGTGCCTGTTGCGCCGCAGACGAAGGTTGTTGGGTTGGACATTGTGGTAAATCGAAGGGAAGATTGTGAAGTTGTGGGCTGTTATTGATGGTAATTGAAGTCTTTATTTGAGATCGATGGTATTTGATGCTCGAAGAGTGGCTTGTTGATAACAAGAACGGGTTGCATGATCTCTCCTTATATGCATTCTTCCTTTGCGCACTTATACCAGCCTCAGACAGAGAAGCTGTGTAAATCCGCCACTAACCCTTGATGTTGTCGCAATCCCGCCAACCGGCTTATAAGCTAGCTGATTAATCCGAGCTGTACGACAATGTTACCCATTGAACCCTTCATCCCCATACCGTGCAACAAGTCCTCTTCATCAGTCCAGACCCAATCAGTGCATCTCTAACACGGCCTTGGTAGCGGGCGGCCATGCGGCACGGATGCCCCACCTGGCGGAACTCCGCCGTTGCCCCACTCCTTGAGCCCGCCCGCCGCCGCGTCTTCTCACCGTACACCGGGCTTCCAATTCACGATTCCACCATCCTCCTTTCTATCATCCAACGCAGCACCACGTTCTCTCAAATTTCACCGTACATCTCAGAGGCTACTACACGATATAGAATTCGGATTCGAGAAGTCATCAGCGCCATCGAGCCCCGACAAATCCGGGACCTTGTATCCTGACCTGACTCAGCCCCCAGCCGGGCATGGCTACCTCTTTCTCGGCCGCGGAGAGGAGCAATCCTCCCACTCGCCAAAAGGCATGCACAGCATGCATGAAAGCCAAACGGCGATGTGACTTTGCCGCTCCGTCATGTCTTCGCTGCTCCTCCCGCTGTATTCCCTGTGAGTACCCGCCCCGTCACGCCCGGGCGGCATACCGCCAGAAGCAATCCCAGTCGCGGACCAGCCCTGCGGAGGATGCAGTTCCAGGACGGAGTGTCGTGCCAGACATTCCTCTGGATTTGGATCTGGACCTTGACTTCAACTCACTACCTACACCAATAAGCATTCCCACACCAGGATGCGACGACAACTATGGCGTTACTATAGACGGCGGCGTCAACCCCTTGTTCATTCAATATGTGGATCCATACAAACGGAGGTTCCCTGATGGCCTGGCAGTAGAATGCAGCGGTGATGCGATCCAGCAGCTCGAAATGTCCAATTCGTTGCTACCACCAATGTCTCGAGACCTCAAATACATGGCCAACCTCATCGCAAAGAACCTCCAATTCGCCATCGATACATTCATGAAGGTTCCAAGATCCATGGTTGAAGAACTTCGTGCGCCGTGGTGCCATCATCAGCTGTATAAAGATGAAGCCCCCCGATGCATTCGAGGTAAGTCTCACCTTACAAAACGATGCCAATTCTCACTTATTAACATGATCACAGACGTCCAAGCAGCCTGTGCGCTGTACCTGGCAAAGAACGAGGTCAATGCCCTCGTAATAATGCGCTCCATCGAGTCTTATTGCCAGGACCTGCTCGCAGCACCTCTCCCAACCACACCATGCGAAACTCTAGCTCATACCCACGCCCTCCTCATCTATCAAATCATCCGCCTCTTCGACGGCGACCTAGCCGCGCGGGCCAGCGCCGACCGAGCAATCCCAAAACTCGAGTCCTACGCCCTTTCACTCCTCAGCCACGTCCACTTCGAGGACCCTCTCTTTCCGGCACCTAACCTGCCCTTGGATCCCATCGGTCCAACAAAGATCTTCTGGAAACAATGGCTCTTCCAAGAATCAGCAAGACGGACGATGCTCTTCGTCTTCTTCTTCCTTCAGATATACCGTATGGTATCTGGAGGTATGCTTATCCAATGTGATGGGAGAATGGGACTCGTCCATTCGTGGACTCTATCTGCGCATTTGTGGCAAGCAAAGACTCCGGTAGAGTTCGCAAAGGCTTGGAGGGACAGAAATCATTTCGTGGTTACGAATGCACAGTTTCGCCAGGTTATCAATGAGGCGAAAGCAGACGACGTCGACGCGTTCGGGAGGATTCTGTTATCAGCGATGATGGGAAATGACGAGGCCGATGGCTGGCTGGCCCAACGAGGAGGATCTCTGCGTGAGGAAATCTGTTTTTGATGCGCAGCAAAACACTTGTCAATGTCGAGCCTCATGTAGACGAAAATACCATCATATTCATAACTCATTATCATCACAATTCCAAACAATTTGGTCACCTTCAGGCCCTCAAGCATCACTTCCGCCTCCGTATCCACCCTTTCCCGCAATCATGAGCCCCATCTCCGCTACACTCAGCTCGCTCAACACCTCGAACAGTGACATCTCCACCCCGCATTGCCCCTGGACCCAATTCCTCAACCCAATCGCAACAAGCGAGTCCACCCCATATGCGTTTGGCGGCTTCCCTGTATCGATCTCCTCTGGGAGCAGAGTCATAGCCTTGGCTAGCACATCTCTGATACCTTCAGATATCAGCTCTCCTGCTACGGCAACGCTAGACGCTCGAGTCAGCATGGCTCTGAGACCCATTGAAGACGTTTGGCCTCGCTCAGAAAGCTCATGGGTTGGCATATCGATCAGATTCAAGTATGAGTACAGAGCCGTTCGCGTCCAGTAGGGGTCAGCAGGCTGGTTTTGTCGTATGATCGCCCCAGTGCCAACGCCGAGAACGACTTGAGGAGGCATCGGCTGACCTTTAACTATCTCCCCGGTGATGGCATGTGAGAGTACCTTGAGGAAGTCATCATGACTGATGCTGTGGAACCCACTTGCTCGCAGCATGTCTAATATCTGCTCGTCATCGGCGAGCATGCCTGCACCCAATACTGGCCCAAGGTCAATCGAGACGGCATGCTTCCCTTGCAGTCTCAGTGCCCTAGCCATAGAGTCTTCGAATGAGTTGCCGGCTGCGTAATTTGCCTGGCCGCGATTGCCGATGACCCCTGCCGAGCTCGCGAGAAAGATGTAGAAGGGGTCCATACCAGTGTCTTTGAGGACTTCGACCAAGTTCCAAGAACCAACAGTCTTGCACCTGATCGCTGTAAACCAGTCATCAAAGGTCATATTGTCGAACACAGCATCTTTGATGACAGCAGCACACTGAAAGACCCCCTGAATAGGCGGCATTGTGTCCGTAATGATCTTGATCTCCGCTCGTAGAACAGTGGCGTCGCACACATCTGCAGTTACCGCACGGACAATCACGTCTGAGGACTGCAAATGCTTCATGAAATCCTTGGAAGTGTCGTTGGAGGCTCCAGAGCGTGAAACAAAGACCAGGTGTCGAGCTCCATTCTTGACAAGGAGTTTTGCAATACTACCGCCGAGGCCGAGAAACCCGCCGACGATGACATAAGTTCCCTCGGCCCCAATGACCTTGCTCAATGGCTTGATCTGAGGATCGTTGATGACGTTCACCACATTCGAAACACTAGAATCTGCGTACACCAATGCGCAGGCAGAATGCGTTGCCTGCGCAAGCTCTTGCAGAGCTTTATCGGCCTTCTCAATTGGTTGAACGATGTTATGTAGAACAGGCAGTGACTCAACGTCGGCCAAGAGTCGAAGTGCTGCCTCAAGCATAATGCTTGCCAACTCAACGTTGTTCTTGATGAGTGAGTAAGGCTCAAAACTGCTGAGGGTTACTCCCTCTGAGCGCATCTGAGCCATGTCGTTGGCATGAATTTGACCGAATTGTACGAAATGGCCATCTGGAGTCGTCAGAAGGGCCATTTAGGAAGTGTTTTTAAAGAACTTACTATCTCGTATCGGTAGCAAATTCGTGTGTGTAGTGTTCGACAGTGTGTTATATACAATGTCTATGCCTCTGCTTACCTGGCGAACAATGTCCTGAGATACGACAGAGTGCTCATCCCAGATCCGACCGCTTGAAACTCCCAGGCCTTCTAGAGTCCGTTGGTGATCATCTGAAATGCCTCCAGTGATGCTGGCATATACTTTAAGGCCCAGCTTTCGAGCAACGACCACCGCAGCCAGACCATGGGCGCTTGTTGCTCCCCTGATCAGCACAATGTTCTTTTTCTGAGCCCTCCCAATGTGCACGAGCGCATAATAAGCTGCGATATACATACTTGGAACAAAATCTTTGGGCACGATTCGCGCAAGACGATAATCCAGGTGGAGAGTACTTCGAAGGGTGCCGTTGAAGGCAATCCCCGTGATTTCGTCACCCGTCTCGAAGCTCGATTGGACATCTGTCCCAATGTACCTCACCCGCCCAGATACGTCGAGTCCGACAGCATCTCTGGTGCCCTTTCCAGCCACAATGTCTGCATCTTGCTCAGTAAGAAATGTAGATTGAAAGTCGACCTCGATCTCGCCCGTACCCAGCTTGGGGGGTCCGATTTTGGTGTAGTGTCCGATCATGGGAGACTCCGGGGACACCAGACGATGTGAGAGCACGGCGGGAGCCACACCGTCCTCGTTATATGTACTGAAAGGGACCCCCGATATTTCTTGGCTCGCGAGACTGGGCTCAATCAAATTATTGAGACTGCGCATTGGCGCCAAACGCGGGATGTAGATCCCGCCCTCTTCTTCGGCGTACTCTGTATCCAAGGTGGTGTTGGCAGAGCCTCTTGCAAGAAACACGGCTTGTAGCACTGAAAAGATGGCACCCGAAGTTCGTGGATCCGCCAACTCAGTCTGAGATCCGAGGTCTAAAGTTGCATATCTCTTCAAAGGATCCTCGGAGATCAGAGTGCGTATCAGGCCCATTATTGGAGACCCCCGGGGGTTAGAAGGGTTTCTGTGAGCTCCGCGTGTGATCCAGAGCATTCTCTTCGCTTGCCGCTGTAGAGTATGAAAGCAGTCGAAGGTGTGTTGGTCCCAGCCATATACAGAGAAATCCGGTCCATCTGGGAAATCAAGGAGTGAGACCAGAATGTGTGAGTAGTTGCTGAACCCAGCTGCAGTCAATGAAGTGACAACTAGGCCAAGCTGAAAACCGTTCTTTCGTATTGTATCGCGCATATTGTTGATCAGCTCTGCAAGTTCAATGCTGGCCTTTTCGGGAACGAGTACCGTCACTTGAACTTCGCTCTCTGAGTCAGGTGCAGTTGAGTGGCGATGAATGTCCAATATTGTTTCATCTTTGGCAACGCATGCAATCTTGTTGAAGGCAGATGGCTGGCTGTAGATCAGCAAGCCTTGCCCGCTTAGACATCGTCGGAGCTGCGTCGCTGACATGTCATTGTAGTTTGTAGCCAGAATGAGGTCGAACCCACCGGATTCCACGGCCGGGAGGTCGATGATCTCAACATAGTCCTCGAGGCCACTAGCCATAAGTTGGTCTTTGCATCTTTCAAGATCGAGACGAAGCTTTGGTTCTACCAGAGAATATCGACGTAGTCTTGGAGTTATGCCAGAGCCTGGCGCGATAGCAGCAAGAACAGTTGCCCTGATGCTATCGTCTTGGCCCAAGTCAAGGATTGACAGACCAGGGACTTTGTGCGACAGAAGACGCAGAAGCTCGGTCAGGGCTTTGGGAATTGCAAATGCGATGTCCTTCTCCCAAATGATCTCCGTGGTCAGGTGACTATTGTTCGACACATATGTAGCATCGGAGGAGTATCCTACGGCAATCCGTGAGAGTTCGAGGCCTTCGATGATCACCTGGGCCTGAAGTCTTTGATCGAGAAACATCGAGATATCAGCCGATGCACGCGAAGAACCCTGCCTCTTGGCTTCCGACACGCCGACGAACTCCCTGCCCTCGCTTTGGGCAACGTCCACGGATACGAATATCCTCCGCAGAAAGACTGGCACCTTTGGAGTGCTATCGATCGCAAAAAGTGTGTGAAACATCGAGTCTAATGTCGCGGGATGCAGTAAATGTGTGAACTCGAATTTCTCGGGCATCTTCGATCGAGTATCAGGGATCGCGACACGACTGACACATGTCTGGGCATTTGTTCGCAGTTCTTTGATGTTGCGAAAACTTGGACCATAATTCATGCCTATATTGTCCAAAACCTCGTATAGCTGTCGAGGGATAATCGCGTTGGTGCAAGAAGATCGCGCGGACTCATATTCGGCGTGATGAGTGTGAAAGGTCTGCTCGGCGTCATTTGGGGTGACGCAAATGCGTACATGACCACTGGCGTTTCGCTGCCAAGGCATATCCAACTGCTTCGAATATATGGCGAAACGTTCATGGGAGTTTCCCGAGGATTTGAGCTCGATATCGGGTCTTGTTAAGTTCAGAGCAACTTCCACTCCATGCTTCGTCTCCGGCACGATGATAGCTTTCTCGATGGTCATGTCCGTGATCTCGTAGCCGCTGACCCGAGTGTTGCCCTCGGATAACTGTTTCGCGGCCTCAAAAACCATCGTTATCATACCAGCGGCTGGGTACACAATGGTCTTCTGGATCTTGTGGTCTTGGAGCCAAGGGTTCTCGAATACCCTCAGAAAGCCACGCCATTTGGGCTCGTATGGCGTAGAGTCGGGCGTAAGCACTCCGATCAAATCCTCGCGGCCGTGTTTACGAAAGCGGATGCTGGTCGACAAGTGCGATTCATGCCAATATGACTTCGTATGGTTCCAGGGGTATGTTGGCAGATCGACGAGGCATTTCGGCATCGTATTACTCTCATTAAGAACCCCGACAAGATTCACTGAGCCACCTTGCTGCCATAGCGATCCGAGACAGGCTTGAAGGGACTCCTGATCAAAACCTTGTGTTCCTGCGACAGAGAGGTATGGAACAGGACTGGTCAGTTTGATCCACGACATGCTGTCTAGAGTCGGAGACTGCAATTGAGATCGCGGACTGATCTCAATGATCAGGTCCGGTCGCTCATATACAGGAGAGTCCAACATCGCAGCGAGCGCGGCCAAATACTGTACTTGAGAGGTCATGTTTTGGGACCAGTACTTCGCTGTGAGATCTGCATTGGAAACCTCTCTGCCAGTGACTGTAGAGAACATTCGTGCTCTTTGCGAAGATGAGGAATTGATTATACCTTCCAAGCTCCACTCGTACTGCCTCGAGACGAGCTTCGTCGCGTCGGAGTGGTACGCCACATCGACGGGAAGTATGCGATGGAAAATGCCTTCCTGCTCCAGCTCAGCAGCTATGTTCTCGATCCGGGATCGCCGGCCAGCGAGAGTAGTCGACGTCGGACTATTGATGCAAGCAATCTGAGCAGACTCTGGCCGTTGATCTAGGAAGAACTGCATGTCATCCGCCCCTAAGCCAACGGCCATCATCGCCCCTGGTTCATATGGCGCAAGAAGTGGTATGGTAGCTGCGTAGAAACCACGCCAGTATGCGACTTCCCAGGCGCTCTCTCTTGTTAATGTACCACAAGCGAATGCTGCTGCGATTTCCCCAGATGAGTGTCCGATGACATGGCTGGGGCTGATGCCAAAGGACTGCATGAGGTCGACCAGAGCGATCTGAATAGCTGTGGTGGCGGGCTGCGCAATCTCAGGATTGGAAATTCGACTCCCTCGTCCTTCCAGGAGAATCTCGTCTAGCAGCATGAACGGACTTCGAAGGTGTTCTCGCATATATGTGCTAGCTGCAGTGAGGCTCTCTCTGAACACCTCGAAGACCACAAGATCTTTGCCCATGCCAGGCGACTGTGCGCCTTGCCCACCAAATGCAAAACAAATTCTCTCTCGTGCTTTTGATGAACGAGAGAAAGAAAAAGCATCCAGACTCTTAATGTCCTTCACCAAGTCAGATCTTGATGAGCATACAACTTGTGCTTTCCACGGAAACACCGATCTACGACAAGCCAGCGTGTATGCGTAGTCCCTAAGAAATGTCGGACCATCCTGTGAAGGGAGAAAGCCAACCAGATACTGGAGGTGTGTGTTGAGTGTGCGCTCCAGAGCCAGTTTGTCTGGTGCTGAAAATAAAAATGGGTAGAACGTGCGAGGATATCTTGTTGATGCTTTCGACTCTGGTGGTGCCCTGAGACCCTTGAGGTCGAGTGTTGTGTTATGTTGGCCTTCCAATTTTCGAGACGTCAAATAGTTTGCCGCATCATCCATGACAACATGAACATTGCTGCCTCCGAAGCCGAAGCAATTAACGCTCACACGTCGCAAACCAGCCAGAGGCCAGTCGAGGACAGTGGTGGGGATCTGTACACGTCAATACGTACCGCGATGGAGTCTCGAAGTCGCCAGCTACCTTTATTCTCCAGTCTGCAAGTTCGAGTTGCGGATTAGGTGTCTGGTAATTAGCTTGTGGTGGGATTTTGCCATGCTCGAGCACTAACACTCCCTTAATCATGCCAGCAATTCCCGCTGCGCCCTCCAGATGGCCGATATTTGGCTTGACGGACCCTGCGACGACAGGTGAGTCGTCGCAGCGGTCTTTGGAAATAGTTTCGGATATGGCTTTGAGCTCTCTCCAATCCCCAGCCTGCGTTCCGGTGCCATGACACTCCACGAATCCCGTTTGCGTGAAACCCAAACCTGCCACAGAGTAGGCAGACCGAATGTTTTCGGCCTGTGCTTCAGCACTCGGGAGAGTAATTCCTGACTGAAGCATTAGAAACCTTGACTCTGAGTGATTAAGCACTATCGATACGAACCCAGTGTCCTCCCGTCTTGATTCTTGCTACTGCCACGGATCACCGCCCGAACAATGTCATTGTCACGCAAGGCGTCGGAAAGCCGTTTCAATATGATGACCCCAATGCCTTCTCCTCGTCCATAGCCATTCGCACGATCGTCAAATGTGAAGCACTTCCCATCGGGGCTGAGGAAGTTTAGCGCAGTCATCGGCATCATCGTGGCTGGGGTGAGTATCAGTCCGGCTCCCGCTGCGATTCCCTAACCACTGTCAGAGACGTCGGAAATTCTGATGCAGCTTATCTTACCAGCGAAGATTCGTGTGAGCGTAGACTTTGCACAGCATTATGTATGGAGACAAGGCTTCCACTGCAACCAGTATCAACAGTCTCACTTGGCCCATGAAAGTTGAAGAAGTACGAGATGCGATTAGACATGAGGGCAATCCCATTGCCAGTAGCAGCATACTGCGGAGAATCATCGGGATCCCGAAGACAGACTTGTTCATAGTCTGGTTACCGTGAGCGCTAGGTTCCGTCATCTTGTTGCATGTAGGACATACCTTTCACAAAGGAGCCAACAAAGACGGCAGTTGGGCTTCCGTCTAGGTCTTCCTTTCGCAAGCCAGCTGCAATCATAAGCGACGGGTCTCATGACAAGCAAGTAGCACTAACCATTCTCCAAGGCTTCATATGTGACCTCAAGGAGCATTCTCTGTTGTGGGTCCACGGCGCCAACCTCATCTGCTGTCATGGAGAAGAACTACGCGGCTTAATATGTGGCAGCCACCAGTCAGTCGTTGTACTCACAGGTGCGTCAAACTTGGTAACATCGCTCTGCAGAAGATGCGCTCCGCGAAATGGAATCTGCAAACGGTTAGTAACGATCAGTGTGATGCAGCAGCCGTGGTGAACCGACACTACCCTGCCTGTTTCGACTTGGGTGGTAGAAGCCCTGGATGTTGAGGCGATCTGAAGGGAAAGCAGACCACTGGGACTCGGCTTCCGTCATAACTGACCACAGACCTTCGGCAGAACTCGCACGACCGGGGAATCGCAGGCCCATTCCGATAACAGCAATATCATCCATTGTGATGCTCTCGCTAGAGTAGTGCGAGGTATCGAACATGTACCTCCTTGCTGCATCAACCACGCTTTCAAAGCGAAATGCAGATCGACTTGATCACCGGAGACTGGCACAGACGAGGTTTCGCGAAAAGACAAGTCGGAGCCGATGATTCGCGTATTAGGTTGATGGCAGAGAATCCTTGTGATCGAAGATCAGGTCTGCGGCCGACCAGGTCTGCGGCCGCATGTTGCAACGATGTCACGTTCGTGTCCGATAGTTCACTCTTTGGCATCCACCTGCAGCAGTGAGATCATGGAAACGCAGCCCTGAGGGTTGACTAGCTTGGCAGCTCCGTGCTAGAACTGGGCTGATAGATCGTTGTGTTGATCCCAAGGTGTAGCCCTCAGGACTGCACGCAGTTTGACTTCTCTCATGGAAATCTATGTGACGTGTGATATGATCATCTTACCAGGCCGTCCCGGTATGTTGGTCCCCCAAAGGTCAAGGCTGTGCCGCGTTGAGGCATTGTTGCGACTGCAAACAGTCCAAAGGGGACCAGGAGCCCAAAGAAACTGGTGGCTTGTAGATAGGCCGAGCTTCAATGTCTGCTGATAAACCCTCCTACAACAATAGGAGACAGGCGCAATCATTGCGTGAGGACAGAGTGCATGAGGCGCGGGTCGGCTCGTTGCAATACCGTGGATGGCTCGATTTGACTCGGATCGCACAATTCAGTGTTGTGCTCGATGATCTGGTCCACTGCTTTGGCATGGGAATGTTTGCTCGTGAATGCTGTCTAACGATATCCACAACCTTGAGCCCAAAGTTTGTGACGAGCATCACCCAGATGCAACGGCACCATGCCTCATCTCTGGGACCATTCTGTCGGGGTTGCCCCAAGTCTGCACGTTATACTGGCCGCATTGACCTCGCACCTGTGCTGCGAGTTCATCGGGAACGGACATGCCGTTGATGTGGAAAAGGGCGGTGTGCTGGAAGTGAGCAGGCGTCTTCTTCCCAGTTGGTCTCTGGGTGAAGAATCGCGATACCACAATCTATCCTGTTTCAGGGACGCTGACATCATGTGAGCCACGGTCTTGATATACCTTAGCCCCAACAGCTACACCGATGCCAAGTCACTCATCAAAGCCATAAACAAAAGGCTCGTCTGCATGAGGGTCACATGACTCCAGGCAGGGACCTACTCGCTTGGGACTTTCCTGAGTTGTGGTGTGGAAGGAGCGATCAGGGTAGATGCAGCCACCCTGCGCCCAAATTGGGAGGTTCACGCTAAGCACTGACAACGCAGGCGTCAACCTTGCATCACCCTCGCGAGTCCACATACCGTTTTCTGCAGTGTTGCAATGCATCTGCAAGCAACCTCATCGCCACGATGCACGACCGAACCGTACCTTAAGCTCAAACATGCTTATTCAACAACAAGACCTCCGTGATTCTGGCACAGACTCCGAGATCACTCGTTAGGTGCCTTGTTGGGCCACAGATCTGAGCGAACCAAACTGAAGGCGTCCGAAATGATGACATGCTTATTGCTTAGTGGCTACCTCGCGACACGGTCCGAACGCGGCCAGCAAAGGTACATGGTACTGAGGTAGACTTGCCATCTTGCCATGCCTACCTTCAGCGCGTGGATGTCCTCCTCAGACCGCTCAGGCTCAGATGCTGTGGCCCCCAAGATGTGTGTCTGCTGCCCAAGATTAGACCAAGTCTTGCTGGCCAGACAGAAACGCTTCGGCGCTGGATCTGTGTAACCTGATGTGCCAAGAAACATCTCATGCTGATGCACGGGTGTTACGCGTAATCCCCCATGTCTGCTACCAATATCAGCCCGAGCAGCACCTCCCCCTTCACGGTATTGTAGAGGACATCAGAAATATGGACCCTCTTAGAAGTGAGTCCATTCTGCGATACAGTTTGTGGTGCGATCGTGGGGCTCAGTGAGCATTTCCTTGGTGAAGAAGACACGCATCAATCGCGACTTTGGAGAGAGATGGCGAAATATCGGTAATCAGTTTCAGAGCAGTATTCTAAGCAGCTTCGAGCTTCTATGTTCTATACACACTGACGCAGCAACCGTTTCGGTCCAAGTACCGTTCTTCTCCAAAGTCAGTACCCCTAAGCGCTCTCCAAATCTCCACGGCCAACACCAGTCAGCTCAGTACCCGAGTCACTACCTCGACGTAACGCATCGTCCTTAGCTAGAAGCGTGAGCCGCTCGAGAGGTGCAGGACTCCGCTCCAATGCCAGCAGCGAGAATACGACCATAGCTGCGCAAACGCCCGTCATGACCTTCAGCTCTTCTCTAAACGCGTTGGCGTACACGTGCCGTATGAGCTCACGAAGATCGGGGGGTAGGCGGAGTCCAGATAAAGGCGAGCGGAGAAGGTTGTCAAGCTGTTCTTTGTCGAGTTCTTCGCCAAGGTATCTGTTGATGTGTGCATTCAAAATCACTGTGCATATTGACAGACCAATGCAGCCACCCAGAACTCGCGCTTGTGCCACAGCACCCTGTGCAGATGCCCTCTCACTCTCTTCACTAGCCACGAGGTTTGTCATGATTGTCGCAGCGGAGAATGACAGGCCTACACCAAGACCAAAGATTGCTTGAAAGCCGTACTGACTAACGCTTGTAATCTCGGCAGGGACAGTCAACATCAGGCCGATGCCCATGAGCTGCAAAGTCGATGCTCCGACCAAGGTATAGCCTGTATTGTTGTTTCTGCTGGAGATGGCACCGCCGAGAAACGAGCCGATGGCGCAGCCGCCCAAAAGAGGAAGAATGTGAACCCCAGCCTCCAACACGGACTGGCCATTGACGATCTGGAATCTCTCCGGAAGAACGATAGTTGAAGCAACGTATGGAAATCCAGTGAGTAGAGTCGTGCTAAACCTGTGTCAGTAAGTAGTTCAAATCGAGGAACATCGACGGACTAACACCAGGCCAGCAGAGTAGACGCGACGAAGCATAAGCTTAATGGGGAATATTGGTTCGATGTTGTGTATAGGACGCAATTCCAAGATCACTTCCCACCACACGAAAGCAACCCATGTTACTGTCGAAACAATGAGAGCTGTGATTATTGGGACGCTCATCCAAGGAAACGTATGCGAGCCAGCCTGTTGCAAGGCAAAGACCAATAATCCTGAGCTACATATGAGGGTCGCGCTGCCCACAAAGTCGATGCGAGAGAAAGCGCGCCATGAGAGGAAGTCGTCAACCTCCTCGTGGGGCCAGAAATTGGTAATCACAAGAATCGTGACGAGGCCAAATGGGATGCTGCAGGCAGGTCAGCTTACGCAATTTTTATGAAACAAAGCCGTACTTCATGTTGAAGAGCCATCGCCAGTCCGATAGGTGAGCCACAGCGCCTCCCACGACAGGTCCCAAAACGAAGGCGAAAGCTAATGTTGACCCAATCATGGCGCCGATAGCACTAGGCTTGTGCGATGGGCCAACCTCCACGAGGCCAATCTGGGTAAGGCTGTACAGACCTGAGGCCCCAATGCCTTGGAACGCTCTACAGATGATGCTCCGTGAGAATAAGCACATATCTGAACCTCAGCGGACAAACGAATAGGACTTACAGCGCAGTCATATCGCTCGCATTTGCGCAGCCCAAAGAAAAGGCTACAAATACGACCCACGACACGACTAACATGTTCTTGCGTCCGTAGATGTCGCTAAGTTTCGAGATGCAGACGGCGAAACCTGAGCGCTATGTTAGCCACGAAAGCTTGATCTTGGTAAGTTGTACCAACCCATGTATGTGAGGAGATAGGACAGAACGATCCATGGGGCGTTGATGAAGTCATCTAGGTCGTGTGATATCGTGACTAATGAGGTCGCTACGATGGATGTGTCGAGACTCGAGAAGAGTAGACCCAAGAGCAGGCTTTACGAATTAGTGACTTCGAGGGCACGTTTCAGATGTCCATGGCTCACTCACGACACCACCAAAACACCTTGTCGAAGCCCCCTCACTGGGTGTTTGCGGATCGCTCTGAAGGGTAGAACACCTGGTGCATTCGGCCCTGCCATCTGTCCCAAGGAGGGATTGTCATAAGGCGGAGAAATGCGGCTGCCGTCCATCGTGGAGTCTTTCTGCAGAGAGTTCAAACTTGAGGTGTGTATTGAAAGTGGTCTGGAGGAAGCTGATGAGGGTACCGATCCGTTTGTCGGTGGACTCATGTGCTCATAAGATAGATTTGCGAGAATCATCAGGAAATGATTCTTGGCTGCCTGAGACCAGGAAGCGACAAAATGGAGCAAGAAGTTGATTGAATGATTCTTGATTGAATATGATCATACCTCCCGATGCTGCGAGACAATCTGTTCGAAGATGCCCAGTGTGGGCAGAAACGCCTATTTTCGCCAGGCTCGACTCTTACCGCCAACCGAGGCGTTCGAAGGTCATCCGACGTTCAGTGAGAGTCATTAAGCGGGCTCCATTCGCTGATACCGCTCGGAGACTGAAGTGAACAGGCGGCTAGCGACTGTTGACGGCGCGACAATAAGACCCAGACATTTTCCCGGATCGGCGAGCCGTCGCTAGGGACAGAGCTGTGAATATCAGACAAGACAGGCGAGAGCCATGTGGCACAGACACCCGTGCGAGCGATATGGAGCGGTTGCATCCGCAGATGGCAGTGGGCGGTGGAGGATACAAGTCCAAATCGCCAAGGTTGTCTGCCCAGGTTCTGGGTTTGAACTGAGTACATACCGAATTGAAGTCTAGAGCCAGATGTCTTGGCTATTGACTCCTTTGAGCGACACTTCTTTTTCGCAAGACTCGAGCCATGAGGCGGGACCAGTCTGGATCTGTTTGCTGCCTTGACTCTGCCTCGAAAAGACATACAATCAAAACCTCCTACGCTGAGAGTGCCAAGCGATGCGCCCGTCCTCCAATCTCAGCTCCGCGATATGTCTGACTCCCGTGTGACCTGGTTCAAAAAGAAACAAGCACAGCACGGGGCGAACAGCCACCCACGTTAGAAGAGGTGTACGAAGAACACGCCACGCAACGTCCCACGAGCTGGATCTTTGTGCTGCGGCATCTAGCGTGTAACGTCGTTTAGTCGTGCCTGTTCGTCGTTTCCTAGGAGGGCAACTGACCCGATCTTGTGGCGCACAGGGTGGGAAGCTGGCAGAGACCAAAAAAGACGACGATTCTTGTGTGACCCTTTGTGAAAAGAGTGGGTTCACTGGTCGCCTCCAGATCACGTCAGCTGCCTTTGTGCACGTTTTGTGTTCGTGCCATCTATCCTCGATATGCTTGTGAGGTGGCCCCATTGCATCCATACAATGAGCTACGTAGCATCTGCCGCGGGAGTGAGCATCCATCGCATCGATTCTCAGGAGGCTGTTGCAATTGAAGTCTCGCATGTACATTTCATGGCTGTATGGCGCAGGATCTGACAAGCAAGTCCCATCGCCCACTTGTCCTCAGCGTTGCGACCAAAATCGTAGGGGCAGTCTTATGATTCTGATCTGGTGGCTGATGGACCTCTTGTATCGTTGTCCAGAATCGGTCCATGATCGCCGTAGACAGGATCCCTCGTGAACCACACCAGGTCCTTGATAGCATTCACTTTAGCCTCTTCCCCATCCTGTCCATAGCACATGTCCCAGTGGCATCCCTCTGGATAGCTCCCTACCATCTCAAAGCCCACGCCACCCATCTCTTCCAGCAGCCGGTGGGCCACACCAGCAGGCACAATCATCACATCACCTGCTTGAACTACTGGCTCTACACGGCCTTCGTTGTCCTCGCCGCCGAAACATAGTCGTGCCCGCCCACGAGTCACGCAAAGAACTTCGTGCGTGGTGCTGTGGAAGTGTGTGGTCTGATACATAGTGTAGCGCCATGCTGGTACCACGACTGAAGTTTCTTTCAGGTGACTCTCGATGGCGGTTGCGGATATAGGAGCGATGAAAGCTGAATGGTAAATGAGGAGCGGACGGTTCTGGAGTGATGTATTCGGTATTAAACCGCATGATGGAATGTGATGTCTAGACACGCGCAGAGACGATAGAGATGTAATTTGTGCCTTGATTGGCATTGTATCAACTTGGAATGCTTTGGATGCTTCTTGAAAACAACTTGGAACATGCACAGATTGAAATGGTCATGCAGTCGAGGGGGGTTGAAGGAGTGATGTCAGCGATATCCAACTGCCGGGTAAACTCATCGCATCTGTACGGACTAGTCGTGGCAAGCTCGATGATCGTCCTCATCCGGTATTCCTGCCGAGTTTCATCACCAATATTATCAATGCGCAAATCGACGACATCTTAACAGCTTATCTTGCTCTGTGCCCCATCAGTGCTTCTCTTCAAACGAAGTTGATAGAATGCCGCCTTTTGACGTCTCCTGCAGCCTGCGCCGCCGGCGATCGAGTCTTGGCGGCATGCACAGCGCGGCTACGAAGCGCGGGTGGGAAAATGATATGACCCAAAAGAGCATGCGTAGAAATAATCACTATGGATTCCAGACATTCTGGACTAGAAGTGCACAATGTGCTGCGTATAAGCTCTTACATCAACCCTTGAAGGAAGTCGCTTCCCAGCTATCGGAAGACAATAACGTGAACAAACAGGATCCGACACTCGAATCTAGCCTAGAACTTTCACACGTCTTCTGGGGACTAGAACTTGTTGATGTGTCTTTGCTATGAGATCCTTCAGCAGCCTACGGTCAGAGTCATGCTCAATCTTCCACGTCTCGCTACTACGCCGCAGGAACTCCTTAAAAGTGCCTCCTTCGACCATTGTAGGGCTCTTCGGATCATTGATTGGCCCCCTCAGATCACGATCTGGGTCTTCAACGAGTTCTGTGCGTTGTAATGCTCATCTTTATTGCAAAAGGTTCTCGCTGATGTAATGCCAGGCGGCCGCCCGGAGAAATGAGCCCCTTGGCCTTCACAAATCGGCCTTGCTTCAGGGATAAGGTCTTGGTAAAGCCTCCGTAAGTGCGGTTGCGTGCGTAATGGACCTGCTTGATCATCTTCCTGAATGTGAGGTAGCAGTATATAAGTCTGTCCTGGGAACGATCCTCCTCATTCTCTCTGCAGCACCGCTCAACCCTTTCACAATAGTGAACTCTCTTATCCATCATTATGACCCTAAACAGCCCTCCGAGCACGGCCTCCCCTGGACTGAACGTCAAGGGGTCGCCATCGCCATCGATTTCAGAGCTTCCCGGATTTATCAGAGCCTCTCCCAATATCTGGCTTCTTTCCAACCCTGATTCATCTGAATCTCGGCCCCAAGACCATCCTCGCTTCATCATCCTCTTTGGCTGGGGCGACGTTTTGCCCAGACACATCCGGAAGTATACTGATGGCTTCTCAGCTATGTTCCCGTCAACACCTCAAATAGTCCTCACTACTCAGATCAAGCAGTGTCTATGGTCCACCAAAGAGTCTCGTGCTGACCTCACGCGGCCCATCTTGGACTACGTCTACCCTCCCGATCTAGTCCACGATGACAACATCCTCATCCAGACCATGTCAAACACCAGCGTTGTCTTCTATGCTGCGACAACTCATCTCTACGAGAAACTGCATAATGGCCCCCTGCCGCATCGCCTCCTCATATTCGATTCCACGCCAGGCAATGCAGTCTTCAATCCCCGCAACGTCGCCATTTGGGGAGCAGCCATGGCCCTGCGCATCTCGAAACGCTTCAAGCTACCTTTCCTCGTCGCTCACGGCCTTTGCATGGGTCTTTTCTGCGTCAACCGCGGCGTCGAAGCTGCGAGAGGAGAGTTCCCATTCGCAGAGGGCGCAATCAATGTGCTCAACGATCCGACATTTGTGCCGACGAGCACGAGGAGACTGTATCTCTATGGAAAGGACGACGAGGTTGTGTCAGAGGACGAGATCGAACGTCACATTGCACAGACGAAGACACGGGGACTGAGCTTGGATGCAGTCAAGTTTGAGGGATCAAACCACGTATCGCACATGAGACACCACCCTGAGCAGTACTGGGCCGCCATCGCAGCTTCATGGCAAAGACCGTCATCCAAGCTATGAAGACCTCGCACAACAAACCAGAGCATGTCTGTTCCATGTCAGACTTCATACAACATCATTCAATGTTTTCTTTCAATACACATCTTCCTCACTATCTGTTTATGCGTTGTTGACAACCGCCGGCTTGAAGTAGATGGTGAAAGGCGGCCCGTTCAGCTCCAACGACTTGACGACCTTCTTCAGCTCCATGTGCGCCTCGCACTCATGATCGTAGAACTTCATGTCCTCCAAGCTGCCGAACTCGCTCTTGGACACAAAAGTGTAACCCAGGGAGCGCTCATCATGCTCAGCAGGGCCGGCAGTCACAGCGAGAATGTATGGCTTGCCGTCCTATAAAAGCATTAGCTTCCACCATATAGCAAGCTGCATAAACGCCATGGGTCTTCCGAGACAACATACCTTCTTGGTTGCTGAAGCCCAAAGCTTCTCGTACTCCTTGATCATGACCTGTTGGTCCTCCGCCTTGGGGAGCTTGAACATGGTAACTCTGTGCACGCGGCCTGCCATTGTTGCGATTTGTCTTATTTGTCCGGTGAGTTGACTAATTCTTCTCATCAAGTCCGCGCGATTTAATAGTTGAGGTCGAAGATGACTATAAATGATGAAATGATTGTTGAGACGCAATTGAATCGGCCACTCCGGGTCAGCTACCGAAACGCCTCAACCTCCTCCCCGCATAAGCTCGGACATCCCGCGCGCGCCCGGGTTCCGCCTAGTGCCGGCTTAATCCATAGCCGCCTTCACCAGATCAATTCCGCACTTGAGGATTACGGCAATAGGTGAGTCCATTTCCGAGTCATTACATAGATTTGATCACATTCGGCTTTTGAAGGTTCCGTGCGAGGTGTGTAGCCAGTAAGAAGTTATCCATGTTCCATAACTTGTACCCCTTACTGAGGTAAGTATCTTGTAAAGCAGAGTCCTGAACGCTAACATCTAAGAGTTCCGCTCTCCTGCGCCTAACAATGTGCCGATTATAAAGACAAACTCCGTCCGTTATGCCAGCTGGCCAAGGATGTCCCAGCCCCGTGTATCATCGAAGGACGAAATGATGAAAGAAGGTCAGTCCGTCAATGGCGAGCTAGGGCTCAGTCCGCCCAGTCGCCTTACAACCACTTGCATCTTCTCGATGAGCTCCGGAATCCGGTAAGGCTTCACCAACACATCATCGCACCCAGCCTGCTTCGCTTCAACCACCTGTTCCGATCGGGCATTCGCCGTTACCGCGATAATGGGTATTCGCCCCCCTGAAGCCGAGAACACTTCACCTTGGCTCTCCAGCTCTCGGATGTTCCTCGTGCAAGTCAACCCGTCCTGTACTGGCATCTCTATGTCCATGAGCACGACGTTGATAGGCACGAGCGGTGTTCTGGGGCTTCCTCCTGAGGACGTTGTACTAGCAGTACCCGAAGTGGCCTGCATGGATTGTCGCAAAACGTCCAAAGCTTCCACACCGTGATTGGCAACTGCCACTGCGTATCCGCGCTCGGTGAGCCCGCGATGTGTGATCTTCTGATTGATCAAGTTGTCCTCAACGACCAAGATGCCGTCTATACGCACGTTTCCAGCGCTCTGCAACTTAGCCAACAACCTATCGTGGATCTTGTTCGCCGCGTTGATACGGTTACTGGACAGGTTCCCGTGGCCATGTCGCGCCACCAGCTCGGCAGCGGCCGCCGTAGCCTCAGCCTCCCTGCGTGCGGCCGCGCTTGGCTCGTAGGCTTCGACGTAGAACGAGAAAGTCGTGCCGACACCACATTTACTCATGACGCCAATCGCTCCATTTTGAAGTTCCGTCAACCGTCGAGAGATGAACAGCCCCAGTCCTGAGCCTCCATACTTGACATGCCTAAGAAAACTCTTCGTTAGCAAAAGTATAGAGACTGGAAAATGTAAGAGATCCCTGTACTTACGTCTTTGCACTGGCCTGGACGAACTTGTGGAAAAGAGTGCTCATCTCCTTGTCCGTCAAGCCTTGTCCAGTATCGGCCACCTCAAAGAGGAGGTAGAGCGGATCACTACGCCCCTTGAGCGCCGGCTGCTCATACTCATCCGTCACCGCGCAATACCTCGGGAGGAAGTCGACGTTAGTCAGCTCGCGTCCGGGGCGGGTCTTCGAGCCCTTCAGTGCAATCGTAACATTCCGGGTCTTGCCTGTCTTTGTGAACTTCAAGGCGTTGGTAAGGAGGTTGATCAGGATCTGCTTGACCCTCGAGGGATCGAGATCCAGGAATTGCTTGTTGAGGTCATGGTATGATTGATGCACAGTTGATGTGAGCGCAATGTCGACGCGACGGGCCTCAACCTCAAACATCTTCACGGCATCAAGCACGATCTCCACTGGATTGATAGTACATGGCGTAACAGCCAGGAGTTTCGAGTCAAGCTTGGACATGGTGAGGATGTCGTCAACTATGCGCTTCTGATGCTGAGCACACGTCACTATAGTCTCCGCATTTTCGATGCTGTCTCTCAGAAGCTTTCGCTCCTCTTCACCTCGTTCACCATTGACTGCATCTTGTATCTCCTGCAGAGTACCATTAGTCTGCCCTGGCGTTGGAGGCAGCGGTCGCTCGTGAAACTCCTGGACTCGAAGTAGAGAGGCTATAATCGCATCTGTGCAGTGCAGAATAGCACTGAGCGGATTCCGCATCTCATGAGAAGTCATGTCGATGAAGTTCTCTTGCTGTCGTTTTGACTCGATTGCCTCATCTTTCCGTAGTCTCTCTTGCTCAAGCTGGAACACTTGCAATGAGACATCGCTGAGACAGCCGGTGAACGACTGAATCGCGCCGTCCGAGCTCTTGACCGGCATGAAAGTAGCCAGAACTGAGCGCGGTGCCTCGATAAGACCACCGTTAGAGTCCTCGGCGGTCCAAGTAGTTTTGAAGCGAATTTCGCAGGTCTCCGGGCGTCCCTCTTTCTTGAGCTTTTCCAGTGTTGTCCAAAGCTTCGGCAAATCGGACTCAACAACGCAGGTTTTCCAAGGATCAACCGAGTGCTGAGTCAAGTCCACCTTCTGCAGCCCGCTCAGCTCCCAGAATAGATTGTTGGCAGACAGTAGATGTCCGTCCAGACTCATATCGTACATGCCAACAGTGGCAAACTCTGCAAGTCTCTTGAGGTTCTCTGCCTCTTGCGCGCGCCTGACAGCTTCCTCGGTAGCTCTCTTTTGAGCAGTGACTTCTGTGAGGCAGGTGAGGACCCGGACTACACTGCCTCCCGAAGTACGTTCCACCTTTGCCGAAGCCAAGATGTGTCGGCTCGTGAAGTCATCAACGCCGAGAGGGTGCCCTGACATGGACGCGTCGCTGTTCCGTCGCTCACTGTCGGCCATCCGGAATTCGAAAGTCGCAGCATCTGTCGTTTTAATATCCTCGTAGGCTTGGGTGATCTTTGGGCGGTCCTCGAGAACAGCCGAATCAAGCAAGGCGTTCGATGGTAAGGGGAGGTGCTTCTGATGCCCCGGAATGAGGCGATGCCACGCATCGTTGGCATACAGAACATTGCCATCCAGGTCACCGAAGGAAACTCCTACCGGCAGGAACTCCGCGACGGCTAAAAGGAATTGACCAGACATGTTCACCTGCTCTGTCTGCTGTTTGAGCTTCAGCTCAAGCGTCTGCCTATCGTAAGCAGCCTGCTCAGCGGCATTCCTCCTACGACGGGCTTCCTCCTCCAAAAGAACTGTCGACGCCAATGAGCTGGCGAGCTTCTGATTGAGCAATGATATAAACTGGCGATAGTCATTATCATACGTGCGTCGTGGATTCAGGCCAAGTAGAAGGATGCCCATCACATCTTCGTCCTTGTTTGGTCGGATTGGACAGATAATGGCGGCTTGACAGGGATCACCAAACCCGCGCCAGTCCAAGCCTTCAAGTAAACCCTCAGGCAAGCTCCCATCTTTGGTGTTGATGAGTAATGAGTGTCTCTCCTCTAGTGAGAGCCGGATGCTTGGGGCAAGGCCATCGTCAGAATCACGCAGGGCGAGTATTGGTGGTGCAATAGGGTGGCCTTCAGGAACACCAAGAGCGCCCTCGAGGCGGCATGTGCGAGGGCAGTCGTATCGTGATTTTGACGATTCGCCATCATCGTCTTCTGTGACGGAGTAAATGAATGCCAGCGGAACGTCATAGCTTGGCGTCCAGCGACTGAGTTCATCCAGGGCAAGCGCCCAGTATGACTTGATGTCTCTGGCCGTGACCAGCGTGTCGCCCAGGTCAATGAGCATCTTCATACGTCGCTCCCATAACCGCAGGCTGGTCGTATCTACGAGAGATTGAAGCACGCCCACGCACTTGTGGTTCTCATACAGTGGCGCAAGCGACCACATAACGTACGTCTCCAGGGTGCTGCCATCCGGCTGCTCCACGAAGAACCGCGACTCGTCATCAACTTTGACAAAGTCTTTGGATCTGGCGTTCCAAATACGGTCGAGGGGCTCCTTGAGATGATCCCACAATTTTGTACAATCCTGACCGAGCATGGACGGATGATTCGCGCCACAGAATTTCGAGAAAGCTTCATTGTACACAGTAATGCGGTCTTTGCCCCAGTATATCGCGATGGCTCGTGAGTCGGGTATGATCTGGTTGAAGGCTTGCTGTAGCCGGATCGGCCACTTATTCATCGGTCCGAGTTGCGTCGCTTTCCAGTCAATCTTCTGTATGATATCCATAAATAGCTCTGATTCGGATGAGAAATCTGGCAGGATGATTTCGGGGTCTGTCTCAGCGCGGATGGAGACCGTAGCTTTGCTCTCGGCCTCTTGCTCCGAAATCGTGCGTGCTCCAAACGGCGGTCGTTCGCTCGGGGAAGAATGAGAGCCAGCGGTGTGCCCAAACTCGACAAGTCGACGCTTCTTGCGCGGCGGTTCAGGCATGAGGGGCGAATCGTTGGCGCTCATCACTATTGATCCATCGCGAAGTAGATATTTGGTCCATAGGACGCCAAGGTAGGGCAAAGTGTGTTCAAGATCAGTGCTCGTTGGTGGTCGAGTCGTGACCCATTTCCAGAATATTGAGTGCAAGTCACTCTCGGGCGCCGACAGGACGAGTTCCAGCAGGGCGGTCTTGGAAGCAAGCGCTGCATTGTGATACGCGATTTGCCGCCTGGGAAGATCGGGCGACGGCGATTGCGGAGCGACGATGAATGTTGGTCGAGGGTCGGCATCCAGTAGGTCGAGGAGACCAAGCGACTCGAGAGTTGTCGCCATGGTGTCTCCTCGCCTCTGGTCTCACAGCTTGGCTACCAGGTGCGCAATGTGCGCGCGTCAATGTCGAGCGTGAGCCGAAGCTCTCACAACGGCTAGCAACGTCTCGTGGTCGCTTCGGTGATCGTGTTCGTCGAAGACAGCAATCGAACCATGGGAGCTTGTTTGAGCGCAGCCATGAAGATGGAGGCCAAGATCGATGGGTCGCGGGCGACAGATGGATGGAAGTCGAGGGTGGATGGTCAGGTGGGAACTGACCGCGCGAGTCGCACAGCGGTTGACAAAGATGGAGATGGATCAGCAATGGGCGGAGGAAGCAGGAGAATCAAGGATGCAGCAATGATCGGCAGCGAGCAAAGTAAAGTGCCAAGTCTCGGGGTCCCCTCCAAGTCCGTGGGCACGGGCACAGGGCACCCCCACCCGACCTGCGCCTAGCGAGAACCACTGTACCTCATTCGGGCAGAGACTGCATGGCATTCTGAGCTTCGCCCTTCAGGGAGGTCGGAATTGTGACTAGCACGAGTAGTGACCTTCAAATGGTCCGAAACAGGTCCATTCTTGCTCGAGATCCGCTTACAAATGAATGGTCTTTTGTTCTAGGCATTGCCGACTAAAATGTTCCATTCCATATTCAGGTCCCATGTATGGTCTACCACTCCTTGGCTTTCTTAACCGACAAATATGACTTGACCGTCGTCGAGTGTCTAACTTCCTGGTTATTCATGACACTTCGTGCAGTCTCATGCCTTGCACTTTTCACTGACCCTTACATGCATTCTCTCTGTGACAAGTGTCCGGGGGCGTCGAACATGATTTCATCGGTCTTCCAGAATTAAGTATAGGTCAAGTCAGTCTGAACAAGTCTTCTCAACGACAACCTGTTCCAAAGTCTGTGGAGCAGCAGTGCGTGCGCATCAAAGCTAAGACAAGCTTTGGCCGGTCTTCACGATCTATGAAGTGTATTCTCTAAGTTCTATACCGCCCGTGTTGACCAGGTTCCTCGGCGTGCCTGTTATCGCCTCCCTTTCGTATCTGCCAGGATTTGACCACACTGACATGTCGAGTATGCCATATCGCGTCCCCAAAGCCAGACCGTAGGCTGTCACAGCACCGACTCCAGGGCTTATCCTCTAGCAACGATGCTCATGTAGATACCCCAAATGATGCCAGCCAACCCTCCAACGATACCCCTCATCTCCACAGTCTTCAACAGCGTGAAGTTGATCAACGACACCGCCGGCCAGAGCTTCCAGCCTGCCTTCATAATCGGCCATGTCTGGTCCACAGACTGTGCCCAAACATCTGCAGTGTCAACTTTTCCAAAGTCAATCGCTCCAGGGCTGACCCAGTACCTTGCAGCCTTGAACGGCGAGGTAAAGACTGGGCAAGGGTCCATTGCCTGGCGCATTGCATTGAAGAAGGTGGTGAAGGCGATAGTATTGAGGAGAGCGCCGATGCTCTGGTCGAGGACAAATTTGATGAGGGTGTTGCGCCAGGAGAATTTGGGAGGAGCAGGTTCCTTCTCATCTGTCTTCTTGGGGTGAAGTGGCTGGATGTATTGAGGAAAGGTGTTCTCCAGAAATTCTTGCCTGTACAAATGAATCAGCTTCCCCATGCCTAGCTAAATGATGAAGAAGCAGTAAAAGCGCCTCACCAGAAGAAGTTGGGTGCTGTGCTGATTAGGGCGAACAGTAGGTAACGATAGACCGGAATCCAGTCGATCGAGTAGCCAGTCTGAAGTCTCTCGTCAGCCAACATTCTGTTTGATCTTCTCGCAGGCACACTCACATCATCCTCACCCCCAGTGATGAGCTGTCCTACAACACTGGAGAAGAGACTCATGGCGCAACCCCAAAGGGTTGCCTGCCCAGCCGGGGTTTCCAGGAGCCCCATTGTGGCGGCTTCGAGCACCGGTGCGGTGGAGAGGTATTATGGGCTGAAAAGGACGGGATATTCGAGGCAATGGCAGAGCAGGCCCGTGATAGGATAAGTAGACGGGAGGTGATGTGAAGATGGTGACGCCCGACGGTGGCCGACGGTGAAGCATGTCCCCAGAATTACCGCGCCAGGGCGACGCCCCCACAAATCACAGCCAGCTCCGTCCGCCAACACCATTTGGGATGTGTAACCTCATTTCCATTCACAAAGAGCTGCAATCGCGAATGAAAAGCTGAAAGGTGCAAACACAATAGGCCGCAAGCTTTCCGTACTATGCTACACTTATGGAGCCTTTATGCATTGCATCTTTTTCTTTTGTTGCAGCGACCTACAGGAGACAAGCATGCGACCCTTTCAAGTATTATACTGGCGCGGTTGAGATCATGAATCATATGTCAATGCTACCTAATTGCGCCATCGACTATCTATAAAGGTAAGCTGTACGCCGGCGCCGCGAAGCCCTTGAGCGACACATGTACCATATACTAATCCGACCTTGTCGAACATCCTACTACGATCCAAAGTAAAGCGTCGCTTCGCCATTCCCATGCACTCAGAAGAACCATTCTATCCGGATTTTGTCTTTTGGGTCACCATCCTGATGCAGAAATGCTCATGGACTCTCGAAAGTCTTCATTGCCCAGTGTTTGTGGAGGGCCAGACAGAAATTCCGCATGATGCTTAGGCCCGGGTAAGCAGCCACATAAAGAAGAATTGTACAATGTACGAGTAGAAGAAGAGGAACTGTGTCCTCTGGTTTCGTTTCGCTCGCGAGTCGGTCTGCATTGGGTGGCCTGTTTGACCAGCTGATTCGGGAAGTAAGACATACTTCAATGAGCGCATCTGTAACAAATTCGTTAGCATTGATTGAGTTTCAGATGGGCTGGGTCGAACTTACCAGGAACAGCGAGTTGGCCAAGAACGTATAAGCAAAGACCAGCCAACCAACCCAGCCGCCGGTGCCTTCACCTCCGTTGAGGATCTCAGCGATAGTGATGGTCACAATGATGCCAACAAACTTGTAACCCGAGTAGGCGATCAGGTCGAAAAGCTGCGACTGGCTTGAGATGCTCAGGAGGTAGCACCCCAGCTTCAGGGCCACAATTTCCACAACAACCACGGCCAACCCTGATGTGGCGGTATATCCTAGTAGTTCAGGCTCGAACTGTCCTCGAAGTCCGGCAATCAAAGTCGACAAGAGGATGTATGTAACGAGGGCCATGACTGTAACGACAGTTAGCGGCGTCCGAAATCTTTCGATCCCCACTTGACGGCAAACCTACCAGGAATGTACATATCCGGGCTGTTGACATCGTCCCTTGGAGGTAGATACCACCCTTCCTGTCCATTGGCTCCAACAGCCTGCTTTCGCGACCAGGGCTTATGTCTCCACGGGAAGAGGACGAGGAAGAGCTTGTTGATGACGTAGGAGTTCGAGACGTTGAAATAGTGCTTGAGGGCGGAGACATTGACATATCGGCCAAACTACATTCAGTCAGCCATGTTTGATCGTCGGTTATCACCAGTACTCACGTTCTGCTCAACATATTCTTGTCCCTTGTTGAAGGCGGTCTGTCCGAACTGGGCAGCCACTTGTGCGGTCGGATCGTTCATAAACTGGCCGTAGGCACCGAATACGTTGCCGCTGCTGCCACCCTGCTGCTGGTATGGGTTTCCCCCGGGAGCAGCAGCGCCACCTCCATATCCTTGTTGCATAGATTGCGCAGAGCCGGGCGGCGGAGGAGGGGATCGTAGCTGAGGCACTGTCGAGACGTGCTGTGGCACTGGGTGGTGCAGTGGGGGCGATTGCCCGTACGCTGCGCGTTGCATCGTCGATACGCTGTGTGAGGTGGCAATGAAAAGTCGATTCGTCGCTACGAGAGTGACCGTCGATGATGAGCTGGTGAAGGGGCGGAGAAACGCGCGCTGCAAAGGAGTGACGCCCTGAGTGGGTTGCAGGTAGGATTTGGAGATGTGGTCGAAAGCTGAGGTGTACCTTAGCTTTGCTGCCCTGTCCCTTAAATGCGCCCCTCTGCACAGTCGTCACTGGGTGGCGGGAGCTCCTGGTTCAGCAATAGGACGGGAAAGTGGTGAGACCCAGATGCAGCACAACTTCCTGAGCGGGACCAACTTTTGGATCTGATCTAGTTTTCTATCCCTCTGTGTCTTCAGCCCTTCGAAGTATTGAAATGTGTCCAACTTTCAGAGACTAGGCAGTTGTGACCTTGGGCAGAAGCCACATGTCCAAACTTCCCTCAAGCCACATCGCTCAGCCCCCACTGAACCCTGTGGCTTTCACCACACCACATCTTATCGGCCGCTTATCGCACTTTGCGCCGCGCCAATCCTCCACCAAGAGACGCCACTCCGTCGGTTCGCCTCTCTTCCGCATGACATGATTCCATACCTCGACAACATAATTCACCTCCCGTGTCCTTCCTTTTGATCTATCTCCCCTGAGCCGACCACGTCTTGTATTCCTACCATCTAGTCGCTGGCTCAGTGCGCCCCCTCATTCCACAATGCTCGACACCTTCGAGGTCATCACCACCTCCGGTGTCGTCCTCTGGTCCCGCACCTACGCCCCAATCAACCCGTCGCTCATTAACAACTTCATTGCCGATACCTTTATCGAGGAAAAGAGCGGTAGTACTGCTTTCAAAGAGGATCAATCCGCAGCCACCAACACACCCTATCGAAGCGAACAACACACCTTGAAATGGACTTTGGTCAAAGAGCTCGGCGTAATCTTCGTCGTGAGTCTTTGATTTATGCCCTGCATTTCTAGTAACCCAAACTGACCCCTTTGCAGGCTGTGTACCGATCTCTGCTTCACCTGACCTGGGTCGACAAGCTTGTGGACAATATCAAGACAATCTTCGTCAGCCTGTATGGCGACCAGCTCAAGAAGCCTCACACTACCCTGATCGAGTGCCATAATTTCGACAACTACTTCGAGCAACAGATTCGGGAGCTCGACAGCTCAGGCGCCTCTGCCCGTCATGCACCCGCCATCACCACTCATGGAGATATGCCCCTCGAGGAGGAAACGATATCCAATGACCTCGGTGACGATCCCCCTTTGCCCCCGGGCATGACCTATCGCGGCCGTCACGTTAGTGGTGGCAATGCCGCTACGGCGACGACTTCAAACGACTCGACACCCATACAGACACCTACCACTTCTCGTCCTTCTACGCCAGGTAGTAACCTCGTCACTGCGAAGGGCGGCCCAATGGCTAAGATGTCTCGTCGCGCGCGCAAAGCGCAAAATGCGCATAGTACGTCTGTGCCAGCCTCTTCAGGCGACGAGTCTGCTTCCGGTGCTCGCAACAAGGCTGTCAAGGCAGTGAAGAAGGGTCGTAAATGGGACGCAGATGGCTATGCCGACGAGGATGACGGGAGGCAGCTTGACTACTCCAAAGCAAGTGTCACAAGCGACTCTGACGCTGATGGCTCACCAGTCGTCGCACGCTCGTCAGCTATCGACCCCATCGACGCAGCTTCTTGGGGCAACACAACTAAGGGCAAGTTCGTCCTGAAGGATCTTGGCGACGAGGTTCACAGCATGCTCGCCAACGCGGAAGCTCAGAAGGCGGCGGCTTCTGCGGAAGCTGCCGAGTCGAAACAGTCTGGACTCCTTGGGACTGGAGTCAGCGCCATCAGCGGCCTGTTCCGCAACGTTGTTGGTGGACGTACTCTGACGAAGGAAGACCTAGACAAGGCCATGAAGGGAATGGAGGAACACCTTCTCAAGAAGAATGTCGCGCGCGAAGCTGCTGTCCGTCTGTGCGAGGGCGTCGAAAAGGAGCTTCTTGGCGTCAAGACTGGAAACTTCGAGAGCATCCAGACTCGTATCCAATCAGCTATGGAAGCATCACTCACCAAGATGCTCACACCGACATCATCCCTCGATCTCCTGCGCGAAATCGACGCTATCACCTCCCCACCCGTTACCTCCCTCCGTTCAGCCCGTCCCTATGTCATGTCAATCGTCGGTGTCAACGGCGTTGGCAAATCCACCAATCTCTCCAAGATTTGCTTCTTCCTCCTTCAGAACAAATACCGCGTTCTCATCGCTGCTGGCGATACTTTCCGTTCAGGTGCCGTCGAGCAACTGGCCGTGCATGTGAGGAACCTGAAGGAGTTGACTGCAAGAGAGGGTGGACGAGTAGAGTTGTATCAGAAGGGATACGGCAAAGATGCGGCGACAGTCGCAAAGGATGCGGTGGCTCACGCCGCGCAAGAAGGGTTCGATGTGGTTCTCATCGACACAGCCGGCAGGAGACACAACGACCAACGTCTCATGTCGTCTCTTGAGAAATTCGCTAAGTTTGCGCAGCCTGACAAGATCCTGATGGTTGGCGAGGTAAGTCTAATGGTCCCCCTTTGCGCAAGTCTAACCAATGAACCAGAAACTAACTTTCCCAGGCTCTCGTCGGCACCGACTCGGTCGCCCAAGCTCGCAACTTCAATGCCGCCTTTGGCTCAGTGCGCACACTCGACGGCTTCATCATTTCGAAGTGTGATACCGTTGGTGACATGGTCGGCACACTCGTCAGCCTTGTACATGCTACAAACGTGCCGGTCCTCTTCGTCGGCGTGGGACAGCATTATTCGGATCTGCGCAACTTTTCTGTCAAATGGGCAGTGGAAAAACTTTTGAGCAATGCTTGAGGTTTACATCCCCGTTCTAGATAGGATACCGAAGTACTTAGTCAATCGAGGATGCTGGATGCTCTCGTCGAATGTCAAACACCATTTTAATTATGCTCGGATGCATTTGTTCATGTCTGGATATACTTTCACGTGTCATAAAAACAGCAGCGAGGAGCAAGTTGGAGTTGATCGTTCAAATTATCTAAAATCAAGTAACAGGCAGAGGTGTCTTCCAGGAGTCAGCGAGAGACCCGGTCTCCCAGATCCCATCAATACTCGCCTGATGATGCATAACGAGTGTGACAATGATTCCCAGCCTCCCACTTTCCGCTATGCAAACGACGTACATACATGACAATGGGGAAGAATGGTTGTTGTGAAATTGGGGTATTAACAGCGAGATCATAAACCAAGCCTATCTAGAGGGGCTTTGTTCGTACAAGACCTTGAGAAGTGAAATGTGAGATCGCTCTGCGAGGGTTCAGTACTCAGGGAAGCCCAATCTTTTGAGTCTGAAGAAGCTGAAATGACGGGGAAATATCGCAAACATGAAAGATCAGTGTGATTCTGGGGGGTATCTTCTTCTCCTTCTAGCTTTCGCAATCTGACGAATGTGCTGGTCGATGGTGTATGCATACTGGTGATCTGACAGAGCTTCTTTGCTCATGCGCGCTCTTCGCATTATAAGGAAATTGGTAACAAAGGAAAAGGTTTTGGGTTATGTAGTAGTGGACCGCAAGCCGTGGCTGGGAGTTGCGACGCTCGGATCTCGGACGCGAGTCCTTAGTCCTCGAAGAAGTCATGGTCGTCAAAGTCTCCGGGCTGTGCATCGGAGTCATAGCCACTCTGCCTCATCATTGGCGGTGTCACTGGGCCGGCCTCGTCGACCTCATCGTGCTGTTGATGCCTCGGGGGAGTGATGTCTTGTGCGGGCATCTTCTCGGAGCGGCGAGTAGAGCCGTGTGAATCAACCCGAGCTCGTGAGCTGTTGGAGTCGAGGCGTGACCTGCTAGATCCTGATGGGAAACGACGGCCGGTGCTGGCAAACGCCGTCGGCTGGGGCTGGTCGTCCGCCAAAGGTGACTGTCGTAGTCCCGAGGCTGGTGGCGTCATAAGCCCGCCAAGAGAACCATTTCTCATCACAGGACTGCTCTTCGAAGGTGTGGCGTTACGACCGGGAGCTGGGGAATTGAGAGCCGCTGATAGACTGCTGAAGGAGCCAGAGCTCCCCTTGCGCCAGCTTCCCCAAGCAGCTGCGAGAGGGCCGACAGCTTGAGCTACTCTGGGCGTGGCGGACTGGACGAGGCTGGGCAGGTTAAGCGCCGAACCTCCGTTAAGTGCACGTTCACGCTCTTGTTCTTCCATCTGCAGGTTGGCCTTGAGGCGGATGGCCGCGTCCTTGACTCTTTCCCTGTTGAAATGGTCGCTCGATAAAGCAGCAATGATGTCCTGAAGATCTCCATGACGGACCGCGAGTAGCTCCCGGAGCCAGCTGATTTCATCATCCCGCTTAGAGATCTTTGTCGGAGCCTCCGGGTCGAGTTTCGAGATGTTTGACTCCAGCTCCTCGATGCGCTGCTCGCGAGCCTGCAACTGCTCTTGGAGAACCATGATCGATTCCCTGAGAGCTTGGGGCGAGATCTTCTCGGGGACGTCGAGCTTCTGCGAATTGGCTCTCGGCTTGGCGGCGATAGTAGCCGCGTGACCTGGCTCAACACCTGCGGACTTGGCAGCCTGGGCCGCTGCAGCAGCAGCCTCTTTGGCAACCTCAAGCTTCTCCTCAAGATGCACAATGCGATCTTGCAGATGCTCCATCTTCGATGCAGAGAAGCTAAGACGCTCGAGAAGGTGACTCTCCGTCTTCTGACCCTCATCCACGGCAGTTCCCAGCTGGTGCTCGAGACGAGCTTGCAAGTTCTCGAGCTCGTTCTGATGCTTCTCTTTGAGCTCTTCAAGCTCAGTGGCTTTGCTTGTCTGGGCGTCCTCGAGTAGCATGTCGTTCTTCGCCCTGGCAGTGTCTGCCTCGAGCTTGAAGTTGTCGAGCTCGGCTCTGAGCTTGTTGTTCTGTTCCTCCAGTTCCTCGCGAATGACATTGACCTGGTGGTTGGCAGAGTCAATCTCGACCTGGAGTGCCATGCGAACACGCTTGACTTCGCTTGCGCCGCTCTCACGGGCCTCTTCGTAGTCACGCCTATGCTGTGCAGCCGCTTCAGAGAGCCTGTGGTTTTCATTCTTCATGTCACCAAGAAGGCTCTCCAAGCGCTTGCACTCGTTGACGGCGCGCATGCCGGACCGCTCGTTCATTTGCAGCCTCTCCATTTCGACCTCGAGACGTTCACGGGTCTTGGCCTCAGCCTGCAATCTGGCATCGAGGACCTCCTGTCTCGCGAGCATGGCCTGATCCTTCTTGATACGGCTTGCGGTCTCCTCGGCAATCTCCCGAGCGGCGTTGGCCATATCGTCCTGGAGAGACATGAACTTGCCGCGCCATGTTTCGCGAAGACGCTCATTCTCCTCAAGCTGGGTTGTGAGCGTACTGAGTGACTTCTGCATGTGTTTGTTCTCGTCGACCACCTGAGCGAGTTCTGCAGCGCCACGTCGTGCACTGTCATCGGCACGCTCAGCCTCCGAGCGCCAGTGGTGGTTATCTTGACGAACAACACGAAGATCTGTCTCAAGAGCGTTGATGGTGTTCGTCATTTCGCTCTGCGATTGCATTGAGTTGGCCTGCGAAGCCTCGAGAAGGGCCATTTGCGCAGAATTCTCGCCTGAGGCGTGTTCCAGCGTCTTGATCTTGATCTCCCTCTCCTCAACGACTTCGCGCAAGCGGTTCTCCTCCTCAGTAGCGATCCTCAACAAGCGTTGAATCTCGGACAGCCTGTCTTCAGCGGCACGACGGCTTTCGAGTTCCTGCTCGGTCTTGGCCTCCTGGTTACGAAGTCTCTCTTCGAGATCGGTGACCCGCTGATCGAAAACGCTGCGATTAATGATCTCAACCTCGACGCGCGTCTCGGCAGCTTGCAACTTGCGATTAAGCTCGGCAGATACGTCCTCGGCCGCCCTCCGCTCCGTGACCTCCTTCTCGACCTTCTCGCGCTCAAGTTGAAGACGTTCCTCCATGTCAATCAGCTTTGCGGAAAGTTCGTTCACCTTCTCGGCCATCTCGACATCTGGCTTGGGGGACTCGGGCATACGACGCTCAACGGCATCTTCAACAATGTTCTTAAGATCTTCACCACGGAAGTCCAGTCTCAGGTTCTCACCAAGATGATCCTTCATCTCGGCTAGAGCCTTAAGAACAGCAGACTCTGCGACGGGATCCTCGCTGATTGTCGCAGCAGCGGTAACAGGTGTGCTCCTCTGCTGTGCTGCTAAGCCTTCCATGACAGCAATGCGGATCTGGTCCATGCGGCGGTCGCGACGTGGGCTCATTGACCGACGCAGGACTGGCTCTTCGTCTTCGTCATCGGCATCGCTGTGCTGTGGTTCGCCAGAAACGCTGCGCATGTCTCTGCGGGTGGATGATGCTCGAGCTGGTCGGAGGGCGAGGCCACTTGAAATGTCTAACAAAGTCTTCTCAAGCGGCTCCAGTCTTGAGGTGAGCAAGTTGCCAACGATCTCATTTACACGGTGATCGAAGAACTGTGCTCTGTTTTGGAGCTTCTCTTGCTCGTCTTCAGAGAAAGCCTGCTCCCAATCACTGACAGGGGGACTCGCGACCTCATCGACTAGATCGCCTGCTTCCAACGAGGGCGGACTGAGTGGTGGGTCAACAAAGGGATCCTCCAGGGCCGTGGCAGGTTGAGAGGCAAGCTCGGGGAAGATCGGCTCTGGACGAGGCGTGGGGCTGGCTGTTTCCCTGGATGGAACTGGCTCATGCTGAGGAGGGTCAAGCTTGTATGGCTCTGTGCTTGCGACCACAGTGAGTGATGGCTCGGTCTCGGGCTCGGGTCGGGCCCATTTCGGTGGCTCTTCTTTCGTCTTGTTCACACCGCGTGAAGGATCGGTGCCAAGGTGCAACATGATATCGTCGATCTCTTCGAAAGTGGGCGAATGGATCTGGGCCTCGTCAAGATCATGTTCCACCGAGGGCAGCATGTCGTCGGGCTGAGCATCGAGCTTGGAATCCTCCACGAGGAACTCATCGAAGTTGACAGATTCGTCGGCTTGGGCCGGAGGAGGGCTTGGGGAGTCCTGCTTGGCAGGGGGTGACGGTTCACTTGCGAAGCGGGAAGCGGCCAGACCCTTCGGCTTGGGTGGGGGAGAAGCAAATCGCGATGCGCCGAGTCCTTTGGACACGACTCTAGGCTGGGGAGCAGGGGGCGAAACTTGGCGGATTGGCTCAGATAGAGGAGGACCCTCCGGCGACAGAGGCGAGACCTCGGCGGTTTCTTCCTTGGCTTCCTCATCTTGCTCCTCCTTGAGCTCATTCGTCTCAAGACTCTGTCTCGGCACAAATGTTGCAGCATTGGGCGAGAAGATCGAGCTCGTGGGAGTGAAGGCAGGTGCTGTGGCGGATAGTGACTTCTTGTGGGTAGGCTTGAAGACGTCATCGCCGAATTGCCTGGATTGATTGAAGTTGCTGGCTTCGAGCTTGTTGTCGAACTCAAACGGCGCCCAGCGTTTGGCTGTTGTGCCAGCGGGCGACGTCTCAGATGGCGCAGCCGTGGTCTCTTTGGTATCAGCATGCTGGTCAGAAGTGACGATAGACGACAATGAGGTATCGACAGGAAGATTGTCCATCTCGTCCTCCCCATCCTCGTTGATCTCGCCATCCTCCAGGTCGAGACTTTCTGGCATGGCCTGATCCTCGAGGGGCGGCTGCTCGGCGAAAGCGGGAACTTCGTCGCCGTCAGGCGCGGAGCTTCTGGCACGCTTGACTCTGGACTCATCAATCGTAACGCGTCCATCGACGTCATCCTGAACCTCGTCATCGGTGGTGATCTTGATAGACTTGGCAGACGACCGGCTTGATGGCCGAATGATGGGGATGGCCTTGGACTTCTTGACGGGCTTGACAATGTCATTGGCTTTGATGTCAATGTTGCCGAAGATAGAGCTGCGGTTGCCCACGCTCTCACTTCCGGACACTGTTGGGCTCGTGACAGAGCCCGATAGTGACTGGAATGGTGTAAAGGCAGGTGCGTCGGGCCTGAACTTGGGACCCGATGTTGAGAAGCTGAAGTCGCTCTGTCCCGGTGAGAAAGCGGGTGCTTCACCTGAGTACTTAGGCGTGCTGCCGAACTGCATGACATTGTTTGCAACGGGCGGGATCTCAGGCTGCGCTTCAGCACTGGCCTGGAAAATGGCTGGCTGGAAACTGTTGCCACCAAACGTGAACTGTTGGCCAGGCGTGAAAGTGCTTGCTGGGTTGAACTTGAATTCAGGCGCTTTGACATTAAGTTTCGAAAGCGATGGCTTACTGCCGTGGCTAGGGCGGCGGCTGCCCCCATTGCTAGCCGAGTTTGCAGCATCATTCCAAGGGTTGCTTGTTGTTGACATATTCTTCTGGTGACCCAGAGCCTGAGCGAAGTCGAAGCTTTGCACAGGTGTCCCGAGATTGCTAGGATTGGTATCAATCTCGTAGGCCTCGTCGCCTTTCTGTGTCTCGGGGATGTCATTCAAAGAGGTGAAAGGCTTGCCGTTGGTGTCCGCCTCTCCAGTTTCTTGTGACTCCTTGTACATGTTCTGTGTGAGTGAATGGCCACGGCTGTGCGGTCTAGGATGGTGGAGAACCAGAGGCTCGCTGGGCTTGTTTGCGAAATGCTCAGGGGCGGGGAAGGTGGTCGCAGACGACTGTCGTTCGTGATTCACAGGCGCAACCTGGTTCTCACCAGGAGTTTCGCTTTGAGCCTGAGGATTGTAATCCGAATGCTCCAGTTGCGTGCGGAGCTGTTCCTCCAGGTGATACTCCGCGTCGTCGATCTCAGCTTGGAGACTGTCAGGGTTCCGTTGCTGAGGTTCGGGTGTTTTGGATGGGCTTTTGGCTTCCGTGGTATCCTCTTCATCTTCGCGAACCTCTTGCAGTCGTGGTGAAGCACGCGCAGCTGGCTGATGTTGGAACTGGTGTTGCAGCATCGGGTACTGTAATGATTGGTGACGTTGGTGCATGTTGATGCCAGGACTCCCAGCCTGCTGCAGGCCATCAATGCCGAACGGCGATTGTGGTGACATCAAACCGCTCATGTTCATCAGAGATGGCGAATCGCCACGATTGAGACCGGGCATGAAAGCATTTTGGTTGATCCAATCCGGGTTCGCTTGGAAGGGCGAGTGGCTTGCTGGAAAGGAGATAGACTGCCTCGGATTGTACTTCCCAGGAGGACCAAATGGACTCGGAGATGCGCCGCCCGGAATACCTGGGCTCTGCGCAGCAGAAGAGCCTGACATGAATTGCTGTGGGAAGGGATAGCCAGGCATGCCACCATTACTGGCGGCCGAGGAGGTCGGGATCGGAGGCGAGAACGGTAAAGGCGGGTACTGAGCAGAAACACCTCTGCTAGGACCAGACAGAGGAGGAGACACAAGCTGCTCCGGTTCTGGCTCTGGTTCTGGGTCGTCCTCTGCGGTGAATACACCTAGCGCCCGTAGCTTTGCCTCCTGAAGCTCATTGACGTAGTTCTTCCACGCGTTCAGGTCTGGGAGTGTGACTTTGTACGTTCTCTGAGCACGCTCACGTGTGATGTCGTCCATGTTTGGCCACGTATCTCTACTTTGCGAGTCATCTGTGCCCTGTGGTTGGTAGCCCTCTACCAGGAGGTCGAATCCATCAACGCCATACCCCAGCTCCTGCCAGGAGTCAAACATACGGTCTATCTCTTCCTGGCGCAGAGGCATCTTGGGCTGACCCGGCTGACCGCGTTCAGCGTCTCGCGGTAGCAAAATTTGAATGTTCTTGCCTCTCCAGGGCACTTTCTTCTTCAATCGTGGAGTCATAGCGGGCTCCTTCGGTAACGGCTTTTGAGAGCCTCTAGTGGGTGTCGAAGGGACCTGTGGCGCGTCGCTGGGAACCATCATCGGACTTTGTGGGACTGGGGGAAGCTCGTCGGAGGGCGTTATTTGTGAATGCTCGCTTGCGCCGTCCGGCAGCATAGCTCCTCTCTCCGGCGACGCCATGTTAGATTGTGTCACAGGTTGATATCTGAAAGATTCTTCAGGTTTGAGAGTCTCAACACTTGACCCACCGCGCGGGTATCGTGTTTTCCTTCGTGAGGCTGATTTAAGCTGATGGCCAGCGCGTGGTGTTTGCGTATTGCTTTCCTCGTGCCAAGCAGATTCAGAGCCGCTCAATGAAGAGTGCTCGCTTTCACTTCCTGAACTGAACCAATGTTTCGACTCGTTGAGATCGCCCGACGTATGGGTGCGAATCCAATCCTCTGTCAGACCGGTTGTTTGTCGTCTGACGCGATTGGCAAGGACAGCTGCTGCCCCTGTCAATGATGAGGATAGGGCCGGTCCAGCGTCAGTCTCCTCCGCTTCGGGAGCAGCGCGCAAGTAGGGGGTATCGATCTCGAGTTGATGGATGGGGGACTCGTCCGACGCTTCACTGCTGAAGCTGAGGCGTCGTAAGTTTCGATCGGTGCGAGGATAAGGCGAACCCCAGCTTGCAGTGCCGTAGCGATGTTCGTCACCTCCACCGGAAGGGGGCGGTGTCCTCAACAGGCCTCGCACTCGGTCCGGAAGAGCTGGCGCAGGCAAAGGCGGTAGGGCAGGCGACGAACCGATGTCTTCCTGGCCGTCAGCTGTCGACGCTGTCGAAAAGGCGGGTGAGCTCGGCGTGCGGGATCGCGGCCGAGAATCTCTGGACCCGTCCTGTGCGTCGGCAGCAGGAGGAAGCGATGCTGTCGACCTTGGTGACGACGTTTTCGCGGGGAGCTGTAGAAGTTAAAGATGGCATCAGTTACCATGTTCCCATCTCGTTATACAAATCTGTGTTGGCCACAGCCAGATACACCAGACAACTGAACAGGGTCTCCAAAGGTGGCTCACCGAATGAGATCAGCACAGACGAAAAACAATTTCGCCTGCTACTGTTCTCGAAAGAATCTCGCGCGTCCTCTTCTATGATCAGGGGGGAAGAGGGACTTGACTCGTCTTCTTCCCGGTTGTTGCTTGACTGCTAACCAAACCGACTCGCAAGGGAGAGACAGGATTGGAAAACCAGATCGGATGTCAAGGTAAGCGACAACGCAAGGAAAAGAGACGATACAAGGCTTTGACAGAATGCAAGGGGAAAGAAGGAGGCAAGATCGGCTACGCGCACCGAACGCGTTCCTTGGTTGGAAGTAGATGTGGTGGCTGCTAGAGGTCCTCCACTGCAGCTGTTCAGGTACCTTTACTGCGTGCCCCGTGGTAAGGTGCACTCGCTGCTGATGGTGCCGATGAGAGACTCCAGCCCACCAAAAATTAGGGACAGGTGGTTAAAGGGGGGCGGAAATGACGATGGGGCGGGCCGTTGCACTTTTTTTCTCGAAGCCCCTGTACCGTAATGGGGCGACCGTCCTGCAGCGCTCAGATCAAGGGTCTTGTGGCCTGGATGATTTCCAGACAGTGTTTGAGTGCCCAGCCTCGCGTGGGGAATGAATGGACAGGCGAGAGCGCGAGCAAGCTGGCATCGGGAGCAATCAGAAGGATCCAGTCTAGCTGATAGTAGCGACAAATGAGACGGGCCGTAGTGGGGGACGGTGACTGTGGATGGAACCCATCTGACGTGGGTTGAGGAACGATGTTCAGGACTTCGATTTGATGACTATCACAAAGGATCAGAGCCGATCGGGACTGAAAGTGTGCCAGCGCAAAGACAACCTGGCAGCGATGAAGGCTGTCGTCCCTACGTCGGTCCGTCAGTGGCATGCAGAATGCGCTGGGTCAGAAATGCAGGTTTGATGATGCATGATGATGGAGGTGGAATGGAGTGCACTTGGTGCCCGTGCTGGCGCTGCGAGTGGATGAGGGAATCTGCCGGGGGAGGAGCTCAAATTTAGGGCAATTACCTCCCCGGATTTGCTTGCCAACAAACGACCGAAGCAGCAATCGAGAGACAGGCTATTTTCTTCCGAGCCCTGATACCGTCAGACACATTCACTTGATGCCCATCAATTCTGAAGAGTGAAGGCAATGACTGGCCAGAGAATATGCATTTGTCGTTCTGTGCACCCAGCGCGCTTTGACATCTCAGTCGCAATGAGCTGCTCGGCGCTAATGGGTGCGCCTGAAGCTACCCCTGGTGGGACCGTCAGTTGAATCGTCCCTAAGAGGATGGATGGGCGGGTACCTCGCCGTGGCATCCACTTCTGTGGCGATTTATGCGACACCGCTTGTTCTCGGCAGGTCACTGGCTACCAATTCTACCATGAGCGTTGGCAACTTGACTCGGTGTCACGAACTTTGGACCTGATGTGCGAAGGCCAAGAGACCATCAATTCTGATGAAGAGCTTTGCACGTGGTGACAATGTTCTATGATGGACGATTATCAAGTACTTGATACTTGGCCTCGGCTTGGAAGTCTACAGGGGAGCGTCTCGAGCTCGGCTCAACATCATCGTCGACGAAGCTACAGCTGTCAACTAGTAGCTCACCGACTTGGAAAGGGCCAAAGTCTTCTGACCAAGACAGTCTAGCTTCCCGCCAAATCTGTCTTTCGGTTCCCGAACTGGTGGTGCACCTGTTTTTTAGTGTCACATCAGTACTGCTCAGCATGGATCGTGACGAGGAACGGTCAAACGTGGGGTTAACATTCCAGAGCGTGGTTGACAGCATCTCAAACAGGATGACTGCCGGTGGCTTGATGGCTGACTCAGTGACTTAGGGAGACTATGAGGTTGATCAGAAGACTTGCGCGTCCTTGATAATCTTAAGGAGCTCACCCTTTTCAGTCACGTCTGAACAGCTAGAGTACCTGTGGTTCTGTTCTCTCCTGCTGCCTCATGAAAACCATGTACTTGCTCCATAGGTAAGCTATATCATTCAGCGAGAGTTGCGAGCACTCCAAGTCCTACCTATAGTTTAGAATATCGTAAGGATATGATGTCAGTCACATATTATAGTACAGTTGTTTCCTAGAACAACATACCATTGACATGTTGTGAGCATACAGGGTATCTAGTTTTAGATGGGCGCGATATCTGCCTACTAAACTCAAAGCAAAGTCCGCCTCCGTCTGAGAGGATGCACACTACAGTGCACTAGCACTTAGCTGAGGCAGGTATTCTAAACCCAACTTGAACATTCTCAATTCAGCTGCTATAATTGAAGAACCCTAATTGAAGAACCCTGTGGTACAACCAGCGCACATATACATACTATCGATTAGATGTAAAGTGTCTCCTTCCCGACCAAGGTAGATGCCACAGGTGCATCATGCCTCAACGGTCGCGTCGCGGGTGGGTTCCCCTCCATCCCTGCATATGCACATCCCTCTGACCACGGCTACCACTAACAATATACACGCAGCTGCTGGACCTGCAAGAGACGTCACAAGAAATGTGACGAAGAAAGGCCCGTATGTCACCGATGTGTCGAGGCCGGCTTGACCTGCGATGGCTACGCGGTACGCTTGAACTGGGGTTATTCTACCGGAGACATTCGTCATCGTCAATCAGCTAGAACGACAACTTCTGCTGCCGCATCTCGCGTCAGAGATCCGGAACCGGTGCCTAGTGCAGATCAAGAGCATGCGCTGAGTTCAGGCTTTACGATCTTGTCGTCTGATGAGCTTGACCTCATGCTGCATCAGTATGGCACTGGTAGTGCTGCCACTGCTGACGTATTGCTTGATGACGAGACGGCTAAGCAGCTTCTAAATGACTGTAAGTTACTGCCACCACAGCGTATAGCTTTCTTATTTCTATTCTGAAATATGCGCTAACTCCGAGGTGTTTCGCCTTACTGCAGTTTCTGCCTACGGCTATAAAACCCTCCTAGGGCGGTTAGATGGGCCCTCGCTCATCAAGACGGACTTGCCCCCGTTATGCAGCTCATCACTTCCTTTGAGTTATGTTTGTATAGCCTATCAGGCTAGTTTAACTGCACACACAGCACGTTGGACGCCTCTATATATGCAGTCTGCCTTGTCTCATTTCCTACATGACCTCAGTATGCCTGATACCCTCCAGCTGGACACGACACTAGCTACAGGTGTTCTGCTGTGTAGTGTCAGCGTTAGTATAACTCCGACTGAAGCGCGCGGAAACTCCATGACTAACTAAGTGCCACAGATTAATTCCCTTTACAGCTGGACGCCGCTCATAACAGGGCTCTACAGGATGTTGGAGCACAAGGGCCTTCTGGCTAATGGAGGCATCGTCAACGCGAGCCCCCTCGCCCAGCACTTTATTGAAGTCCTCGCCCTGATGGATATTGAGTGCTTTACACTCAACCGCCGCAGCCAACCACTTGGTATTTGGAAGACCTACGTCTCATGTAGCGACCACGCTACTAGCATTGAACAGTGCTCTGGGCTCCCCTATAGCCTCATTGACATTCTGGCAGATCTTCATGCTACTGATGCTGAATATCGGCTGCTACACTGGCCTGGGCTTGAGTCCAGCGAGCTCATTGACTACCACCTGTGGGAAACCTTTCGTTACGCCGGCATCCTGCATAGTCGAGCCCTAATTGCCAGGGCCAAGTCCACAGACAGTATAACCAACCCGGAGTCCGGCTCACCAGCACCCTGTGGACCTGCGCCGAGCGCCAAAGTGCTTCAGATGCGCACTCTTGCCTGTGTCCAAGCTATTCTAGACTCCGGCGCCTGCACTTTCCGCGAGCATCTGGTCCGGGACCTTTTATACCCACTGTTCATTGCTGGAGTGATGTCTGAGCGGCCTGAGGAGCGCCGAGTGGTCCGAGTAGCGTTCCAATGCTTAGCAGATCTGACGCAGATCAATATGGAGAGCACAGTGGCAGGCCTTGTCTTCCGGGTATGGGAGAAGGCTGGTTTGGAAGCTGATTATATGGCTAGGCTGTCACTTGCAATAGAGTTGGCGGCAGAGGATAAGATTGAAATCAACTTATTCTAGAATTGCGCATACCTAATAGGATCCTACTTCGCTACGAGCAGCTCAGTATGAAGTGCGACCTCAAAAAGAATGAAGTAAGGAACACATCATCGAATACGAAGTCTGATGGAATAGACGCTTAATTTTATCTTGATTACATGCTGGCTACTATATCGACAATACTACTCTTCCGCTCGCTGCCGCTGGTCACAGCGTTCGCCATCGGATCCCGCACCATGTAGTACAGAATACATGAATCATCACCATTAGCCAGCTTGAGCTCGCGCTCTTGAACCATCTGAAAGCCATACTTCTCATAGAAAGGCACATTCTTAACATTAGTGCACTCAAGGAAGCAAGGTGAGTCACCCAGTTTCTCATTGATTGCCCTCATCAGCTTTCCGCCAACTCCTAGGCCCTGGGAATCAGGATGTACAGCCGCAATCTCAAGGTAGTAGAGAGTGTTGGGAGGATATGAAGCTCTCAATTCGCTAGCAGCGGCGGAGTGGGCTTCGTACATGACTCTGATTTTCTGCGTGGCTGTTAGTACTACAGCCGCTGAAAATAACAACAATGAAGTGGAAGAACAAGGCGAGCAAGGATGCTTCAGCACTTACCTCCGTGTTGGAAAGAGTTTCCGTAGGATTAAGAACATATTTCTTATAGAGGACACGAAACAACACAGCCCACCATGCCGGCTTGAACCAGCGCCGCAAAGGCTTCGGCGGAAACAGGAAGCAAGCTCCAACCTGTCGCGGCATGACTTCGTCGGTGACTGCTTCGATAGCGAGACCTCGATACGCATTATCCAGCATGCGCAACTCTTGCCACTTTTGCAGTGCCGGGTCGAGGCCTTCCCAGCCGGGCTTTGCTTGATCTTGCATCAACCATTGTATCAGAGGGTCAGGTGCGAAGGAGAGGGATATAGTTTGCGCTGTTGTAGATATTGAGGCTGGATCTAGACGAAGTGGTATGTTGGTTAGCTGAAGACTGTAGGTCTCGCGGGGTTGAGTCTACTTACCTGTGGCCAGCGGCCTGATTAAGACATTGGGGCTGGTTCTTGTCATGATGCCACCGAGGTGAGTTTGGGTCGGCGATGACTATGAGAAGCTCAAGAGAATGCCATTGAACAAGGAGCTTGATCGATCTACAGAAACAGAGTGAACCAGATACGGATATACTGAAGTCGACAGGTCAGCACTCGTTAGTCTCGTCGCCAGTGCACAGAAATCTCGCTTGATAAGTCACGGTGTACATTGGATCAAAGTCCTACAACAGATGAACCGTGGGCTTTCTTGGTCTCGCTCTTCGCTCTAACCCTTCGTTCAGAGCACATCTCTAGTCTGGATGACATGCACCACCCATTTCAGGAAGGGCGAGCCGCGATGCGTCTAGATCAACTACGGGTCATCGGCTGTGGAAAGACGGCGAAGACATGCGCCATGCCGCTTCTGGAAGTGCGAGACGCGCTGAGGTTCGCTAGCTACTTCACGTAGATATCGTGTGGTCACATTGACCGGGTTCTCAGTGATTTACAACCAAGGCCAATTCCAGATGGCAGCCGATAAGCGTGTCCAACTTCCATCTTCGGTATGATCAAACAGAAGACATTATTATTTTTACCGCCATATCAAATATGGCAACGAAACCGGCTATCTGAAAGACGGATAATCGGACGTGCTAGTGTGAGTTTGAGTTTTGGAGTCCTGTTCTCTTAGTCTCGAGGCGGGGAAGTCTGGGGTGGTGGACGCTAATGGTGTCGTAAGTCCAGAGACGCGGATTTTACGCGGGCGCTGAGGCTAAGGACGACATTCTGAATCCCTTATCTCGAAGACCGCGAGCACCATCAACCTCGGGGACGATTAGCATGGCCAGGCTTATTTAAATGGATGTGCAGTCCTCAGCCATGGCGAAGGCGTTTGCTGGCAGGTCATAGACTGGGACAGTCACACATCTCTCAAGACAAATCGCAAGAATGAGTACACCGATTCCTAAGGGAGGCGATCTCGGATACGCTCCAGGAACTGTTCGTCTGGAGACTGGTAGGTGCTCTTCGCAGTTCATGTTTGATCACCATGACAGCTAACACTCTCTTCCTGTGCAGCGGATTCGGCTCAAGAGCTTGTCCTACATCCGACTCCAACCGAAGACCCCAACGATCCCTTGGTATGTTGATCAAATTACCCAAACTCTGTAGCACCCTCTCTGACTCAGAACAGAACTGGTCAAAATGGCGCAAAGCCCTCAACTTCGGCCTCGCCTCAAGCTTCGTCACCCTGACCTTTGTGGTCGTGGACAATGTCTATGTCCTCTACGAGCCGTACGCCGAGGAGCTTGGGGCCTCTCAGGCTGATATCAACAACAGTCTTGCCCTGCAGTATGCAGGACTGGCTGTTGGGAGTATATTCTTCATCCCCCTGACCTATCGATACGGTCGGCGCCCGATCTACCTCTCGAGCACCCTCGTGCAGCTCATCTCCACCATCTGGACGGCTTGCATGACAACTGTGCCTGAACTATACGTTACGAATTTCCTGCAGGGACTCGGCGGTGCGGTGAGCGAGTCTATCGTTCTGATTACCATCGGGGATATCTTCTTTGTCCATCAACACGCGCTCGCCAATGGAATTTTCCTCTTCATGCAGAGCGTGGGAGCGTTCCTTGGGCCTGTTGCCTTTGGCTACGTGGTGGCGCCTCTGGGTTGGCGTTGGGTCTGGTGGATTACCAACATTCTTCTTGCTGCCAACTTGGTCTTGGTGCTATTTGCCTTCGAAGAGACCAAGTTTGTCCCTCAGCTGCTCGGCGAAGCAAATCGAACGACGACTGTGAGTGACAGTCCAGACGGGTCCCATTACGAAGGGCCAGAGGATCGGAAACTGGCTCCTGTCTCTCCGGCTGTCTCGCCTGCAGTTGAACTCGATTATCGGCCCAAATCATACAGACAGAGGCTAGCCTTTATCACAAAGACCGATGAGCCGATCCTGTCTCACTTCTACCAACCACTGCTCATCTTGGTCAAGGTCCCAGGCGTGGCCTATGCAGCCACAACTTACGGTCTGCTCCTAGCATGGATGTCCGTCATGTCAAGCACATCATCATACTACACCATCCTCCCACCATACAACCTGAACAGTGCCCAGATCGGCCTCCTTTCTCTGCCCCCTTTCGCCGGCTTGGCTGTCGGCACACTCATCTTTGCGCCCCTCAGCGACTGGTCGATTCTGTGGCTGTCGAAGCGAAACAACGGAATCTTTGAGCCGGAGATGCGTTTATGGCTGGCTCTTCTGGGAGCTATTCTGAATATTGCCGGCATGTTGATGTTTGGTTTGTGTCTAGCAAATGTGAGTGTTCATTGATGAGTGTGATCTGGAGATAGAAACTAACAGAAATGCGATTAGGAACAACCGCTTATTATCATGAATACGGGAGCAGCTATCTCAGGCGTTGGTTTCACCATCTCTGCTAACGTGGCACTCACTTATATGCTCGACTGCTACGAGAACGTAAGTGCAACTCCCTCGTCCTTGTCGCCAACTTGTCCCTGACAAATTCTACCCAGATTCTTGGAGATGCCGCTGTCGGTGTTGTCCTCCTTCGCAATGGCTTCTCAGTCATCATCATGTTTGCATTCACGCCATGGATAACAGCTATGGGTATCAGAAACACATACATCCTCATGTCCGTCCTGGGATATGTGATTCTCAACATGCCAATTGCTTTCTTGATCTGGGGAAAGAAATGGCGCGTCAACTCAGCGAAGCATTATCTGTATTATAGTGCAAAGCAGCTGACGACTCGCGAGCCTTGAGCTGGGATGCAGTGGGAGAAACCACAGCGGCAAAGCTGCATATTCACAAAAATAGTTGTACATTTATCTTCATTGTAACCAACATACTGTATCGCACATCTCCAGCGCATAATGATTGTGAATTGAGAAGCATGACCCTTGTGCTAGACAATAGCCTCGCGACAGACTCTTGTCCAGGCATTACTGTAGCGCCCTTGTGTATGTACGTAGGGGCAGAGAGCCGTCTAGAAATTACTTGCTGTTCTTCTGCATGTGTATGGATAGCAGAGTCAACTTCCAGTCTTCTTACTCTTCAAGTGTCTGCATGGGTACTTTGGCCGTGGCTGCTGGCTCCGGAACTAACTTCTCCAAAGCTGAACTCTTCCACTCAACCCGGCGCGTAGCTCTTATACATGCCTTTTAGGGCCTAGTCCACCAACTTCGTGACTTCGCACCAGGAGCTGTCAAAATAAGTCAAAAGTCATGATCCAGGAATACATAAACTGCAAGCTACCTGTATTGTCAATGAGCAGTATGGAAATGAACATCAGGAACATATATCGCAATCCGCATCATGAACCGTCGCAAGGTCCCGCTTCGCAAAGAGACCATCCAGATCCCAGGCTTGGGATCTCTGCAGGGATGGCGCTACGAGAACGGAGTACAACAGTTCTTTGGCGTGCCTTATGCAAGACTCTCCAAGCGCTGGACACGGGCTACTCTCGCGACAGAGTGGGAGGGACAGTTTCATGATGGCAGCAAACTTGGGTAAGTGGCAATCCAGCTTTCTCTTCCATTGGTTGGTCTTTTCGTTGACCGTGAGTATAGACCACATTACCCTCCTCCTCTGGAGTATCTGATCCAGGAGGATCCATTGACTCCGATGGAAGAGCTTGACTGGCCCGAGTTCGAGTGGCCAAGAGACGATCTGAACTGTCTGAATCTGAACATTGTGACTCCTTCACAGTCCGACTGTGGCGTTCCAGGGCCCTACCCAGTCATGGTCTGGATTCATGGCGGCGCCTACTTCTTCGGAGGGAATTACATGCCCATCTTCGACATGGCAAATTTCGTCTCCCACAGCTTGAAGCACAAGCTACCCGTCGTCGTTGTCTCCATCAACTATCGCCTAGGCATTGGCGGCTTCTTGGCGTCTGAGCAGATCAAACAAGATCTCGAGAAAGACGGATATTCAGGCGTCGGAAACTTCGGCTTGACGGATCAACAGGTCGCTCTCGAATGGGTGCAAAAGTACATTCATCATTTTGGAGGTGATCCGAATAGCGTCACCATCTTCGGGGAGTCTGCCGGTGGCATCTCCGTTGCCCAACAGATCTCAGCAGCAAACCCGCCAGTTTTCCACCGAGCTATACTCATGTCCGGCTCGTTGCATCTCATCGACAACTGGGCCCTGGAACGTCATCAACGGCGGTTCGATAATTTACTACAATATGTTAGAATCTCGCCAGATGATCCAGAGGCCCTGCAAAAGCTACGTGCTCTGCCTGAAGCGACCTTGACGCAGGCAACCTTCCACGCAGAACCATCCGACTTTACCGTTTACCATCCGTGCTGGGACGGCGTTTTCCATGCATTAAAACCATCCCTCGGCTTCGGCTCGTCGCTTCCCCCGTGGCTCGACTCTGTCATGGTCGGCGACACACTCCACGAGGGTGAACTGTGGCGTGACGTCGTGGGCAAGCATGACCTGAGCTTCTTCCGCCAACGCATGTCAAAGCACATGTCCTCCAGTGAGCTCGATAGGATCTTCGACTTGTACAAAATCACAGAACACAGCTCTCACAATGAGATCATCGACGCCATGGTCCAAATGTGCGGCGACTCTAACTTCAAAATAGCAAATTACATCTTAGCACACAAGTCACCAGTCCCACGAACCTTCGCCTACCACATAGACCAAGTCTCAACGGTAGAAAGCGCAGTCAAGAACCAAGCACACCATGCCATCGATCTATCCTACGTGTTCCTCAATGCCAGGGCTGATATGACCAAGGAGCAAGTCGCTCTTGCGGAGAAGATGGCTCTGGATTGGCTGACCTTTGCGAACCGAAAGGACCCCTGGGAGACTTTTAATGCTCGTCAGAGATGGATGATCTATGGAGGCGAACAGGTTCAACATGCATGGGGCATGTTAACTGAGGAGGAAGATGAGGCAACGCGTAACTATACACGCACTGAGACTCTCTTGCGTGAGAAGTTGTACGGGAAGCTTTTGCTGGCTATAGATGATATTGGTTATGAGCGATATCGCCTACCTTAGCAATCAGACATATATGATCGACACAATACCCAGTCTCCAAGATTTGGGCGAAACAAGGCGCGTCTAACTCGAACTGATAGGTTGTAAGTACGACTGACTTGAACTCACTCTGGCATAGTGTCAGTGAAGACAGACCTGGGACCAGTTGATCAGATTGTCTAAACCATCATTCTATGACTTGCTCTTTCTAGACGTTCTCCGCCCTCATCATGACATGGTTAGCCAGAGTCTCAGCAGCACCTGTCGGAGTCCATGAAGATACCCTTTCGTGTGTTATCCGGAAGAGCGCAGGCAGCATCGAGGACCGTTCATCATCTTCTTCCCCGAGAACCATCCGTGCGACCTCAAAGCCGCACAGCCATGCCTTGTCCATGCCATGTCCATTATACCCAGCCGCAATCCACTCACCCGTCCCCTTACGACCCGTCAATCCCTCGCTCAGTTTACCCACCAACGGTAATCCATCACCTGTAAACCCCATAATACCAGACCAGACCTGCAATGCCTCACTCGGGGCCGCATCCTTCCAGATCCTCGCAGGCGCAGCGGTGAGCGAGCGACGAGCGTCCTCACCAACTACCGAGTCATCACTTGATAGAAGGCCTTGGGGGGACTGTGACTCGCCACCCACAAACATAACACCTGTGTGCGGGTTCTGCTGCGCATAGTACAGCCCCAGAGCTGCCTGACCTGTGTGCGGGTCGTAGGTGGCGGGCGTCATGTATGACCAGGACAGCTTGTCGCCGACTCGAGGAAATGATGGACCGAGTCGTTGGGTCGACATGGTACCGCGTAGAGGATACAGTTTGCTGACGAGACCTGGGATGAGGGCGGCAGCGTGGCCATTGGTGCAGTGGACGATTTGTCTTGCGCGGATCGAGCCGCGACTTGTCTTGACCACGTAGGGATAATCGCCGTCATCGACTTGGTTGTGATCAATAGACAGCACGGGAGTGTGTGTCTCAATGGTGAACCGACTGCTGAAATCAGTCACCATCTCGGCGAGCACAGCTGTCAGGAGTCGATATGGCCAGAGAGCGGCAACTCTCTTCTGCTGAACAGCGCCGGCAACAGTTGGTACAAAACCCAGTTCATCCGAGGCGTTCCTGCTGCTGTAGAATTCGTACTCAATCGTGCTGTCAGCCAGCTTCTGATTTAGCGCCTTACTGGCCTTCACGGCCTCCTCGAGATCCTCCTGATCCTCATACGCAGTGGCCGAGTCAAGAATACGCAGCTCAGCAGCCTCACGATCTTTGACCGGCAAGTTCTCAGCCAGCTCGCGCAGATGACGGATATTAGCCTCACTGAAGCGCGCAACCTCAAGAGCCTTCTCAAACCCAGCTGTATCAACGAGGTGCGGGAACATATCCTCACTGTCGGACACGAGGTGTCCCCCATTTCGACCGGTAGCGCCGCTCACAGCCGTGCGTGCTTCCAGCATTGTCACCCTCAGTGGCTGTCCCTTGGATTGAGTCGCGTGAAGTAAGGCCCGGGCGACGCTGATGCCTGATATACCGGAGCCGATGACCACGACGTCGGTTTGTTGGGGTAGAGTAGGCGATTGTGCTTCACTAACGGTTGGATGAGAAGGCTCTTGCCATGCAGCCGCCGTTGGCTGAGGGTGAGGCAGAGCCGGAGGCACTGTGATGAGGGCGGCAGCATCGCGGATGAATGCATCGCGAGCCATTGTGGATGTTTCTGAGGGTGCGATTGCTGTCGTCCACGTCGTGAGTCCTGAACTTTGCTCTAAATGGGGCTGGCAATGCGCTGTTGGTAAAGCAGCTCTTAGCTTAGGATCAGGTAGTATGCTGGCTGCTTGATGGAGGAAGATGCAAGTTGCCATCACTCGAACATCACGAGCCTGGGACCATCTCGACTATTCCACACGACATGAACAGCATCCAGCCATGGCTTGTGACAAAGAGAGCTGGAGAGTTCGTGTCTTACTGCCTTCTCCAGGTCCCGCGCCGCGGGTGTACTTTCTCTGTTGGGGTTAGTGTGAACCGCACTTACACGCACCCGCTTCGCTTCTCGCGGAGACGGCGCCGGCT